>OMLM01010567.1:76391-115313 GCA_900302695.1 Helostoma temminkii
TGACAACACACACACACACACACACACACACACATTTGTCTCACTATACTTGTGAGGACATACTGCAATCCCTGGCTCCTTACCTTAATACAATTCCTAAATTCTTACCTAGACTTGTGAGGGCGGCTAAAATGTCTTCACAAGACCAACATGTCTAAAAAGGACAGAAGGAAATAAAGACATGCGCACACACACACACACACACACTAAAGCAACCCCTCCACCCCCACACATATAATCACAATCCCTTAAAAAGTATGTGCACAGGCATACAACCTCATAGACACATAGAAACCCAGTAGTTAGTTCCTGCGTCATTTCAGTAGCCATCTGTCAGTATACAGGCACAGGCACAGGCACCAACTTGGCTGTGTATGTGTTCACTACACAAGAACACACACACACACATACACACACACATAAGGCTGTATACAGCCACTGCCCATCTACTGTACAACCACTCATCACCTAGGAATTATTTCACATTCCTGACCATTACTGTGCCCTGCGAGTATTTTGATGTGTTCACCATAAACAATTTAATTTACTGGTATGAGTCAAACCTGAAAGTTTTCATCTCCCTAGTTTTCCCAATTCTTGTTCTCCTCTTCTCTTCCTCTCTCTTCTCTTTCTCTTCATCCCTACCCACATGAATCTGTCTGTTTGTCTGTGTATGCCAAAGACTGATGTCATTGTCCACCAGTGGGCTTCCAGCTTGTGAGATGAAATGATGAATGTTGAGGTATAATCCCACGGTTTAATCCCAACCACTCGCAATCCGCTCGCAACTCTGATGGAGGACACACAGACAGTTTTGTTTAACCTTAAAATCACGCAGGGTTGAAGCCGAAGGCCTCCAGCAGAATTTAATGATGATTAGACATTATTCAAAAATGCTCACCTGCCTAGAGACACACAAAACCAAATCTTAATCCCGGAAACGATCTTTAAACTTAAATACCTTCACAAAACCAAATGTCCTCACAAGAATAGTATTTGAACAAAAGTTGTCCACACAAGGAAATACAGACATGCCCGCGCACTCACTCACACACACACACACACACACACACACATAGAGAGAGAGAGAGAGAGAGAGAGAGAGAGAGAGAGAGATGGCGAGTTAGAGAGAGATAAAAGATTATTTCTCATGGGTGGGAGACAGTGAGTGAGTGAGAGTGAGTAGGAGGGAGGGCGGCAGTCAAACTAATTCTCACCGAAGAGCAGTCAGTCGTGCCTCTGGCGCACTTTGCACATCAACAAAGACACGTTAGTAGTTACATTTTTCCATCTTCGACTCCAGGTACCAAATTGGACCAGAGTTATCATTTTGGATAGCGGGCTGCAAACACACGCTCCCACACTTCTCCAAAGCCGTGACAACTTAAGGTAAGGCATGCTGTTAACTCAAAGCGCAGTGGATTCATTTCGCTTTAACAACTCGTTTGAATGCCTGCTGGGGGTAGAAAGCAGTCGTCGACGGATGAAAGAGATGTCTAATAATGCCATGCTGCTGCTGCTGCTGCTGCTGCTGCTGATGGTGCGCGCTGGCCACCGTGCGTAAGACAGCTGCAGTAAAATCTGGCACTGGCAGAGTGGAGAAGTGATCGGCTTCTTCTTGTGCCAATAATAAAGTTAATAATAAATAAAGTTAAAAGCTACACAGTAGGCGATGGGCTGCGTGACTGGTGACTTGTTGAATTTTTCAGTGTTGGTAACTGACTCCAGTCATTAATGGAGTGATTTTATCTAAGTCATACAACCACCCTATAGTTAATATCCAGACTTTATGTGGAGCAATGAGGGCAGTCGCTTGCTCACAGCTTGTCCCATCACACATTCAGTGCAGCTGCATCCAGCCTTTACTCACCTGTTAATTACAGTCCAGAAGTGGGAGCCACTTTCTCCATACTATGTCAGCATATAGACTGCAGTCTTATGCTGAACCAGGGCGGTTGCTGTTACTTTTTAAGTGGACATTTGTAATAGCCAATGACACAGTGACCTAAAATCACTACAGAAATGCTTGCTCCTATATGGGCCACCTATGTTTAGATTATGGCTTTAGTAGCACAGCAATGTAGATGTTTGTGTTATTTAATATAGCCTATATCTATTTTATTCTCCTATGAAAGTCCACCTCTACTAGGCTAATTAACGTGATGTGTAAGAGGTTGTGTAATTTGATAAATGAAGAGAGCAGAGGAGAAATGAGAAGCTATCACAGAATATCTAGTGAAGGCTGCTACACTACTGCACCCCAGAGAGAGACTCAAAGAGGCTGCCGAACTAAAAAAATGAACTACTGGGGATGACAAAAGGGGGGCAAGCAAGGAAAAAGTGAAAAAAACTCACATATTCATCTTATTTGACTTATCATAGCTGCTCTGTATTTCCCAAGACTGTTGTCTTCAGCCAGATGGTGAAAAAAGAGCTGTTGATCTGAGTTTATGTAACAGGGTGCAAGGAGCCTTCTATCAGATGTTTCGGGTGCCACATCTCTCACAGTTCACACCTGCCTGCTGAGCTGTCATCTTCACAATATGTACCGTCACATGATGGTTGAACTCTCACTGTCTATATCCATGCATTCAGCAGTATCTCTCCCCTCCTCCTCCCTCATAGCCACTGCCCTTAAAGCCAGTCTGTAAGTTGCAGTATTTTATGTTTGAATTCATCTCTTGGCTTTCAAGGCTTTCAGATCAGTGGTGTGCTTTTTTCACTGTGTATTGTACTGTTCACTGGAGAAAATCTGGTATCCTTGGATTTCACTGGACAAGCCAACAGCAGGCAAGCCAATAATTTTAAAAAGGTTGCTTTCAGTGATGTGTACAGTGTGTGTTCAGCTATACATGTATTTTACAAGTTGCACTCACTAGCTTGCTTTTGTATGAGAATGAAAATTGTAGCTTGGGTTATAACCTTCATCCACACAGTTAAGCCTGCTGCCTTTTAAAAGTCTACAAGTCATTTTGGAAATTTTCCTCTTGCTAATCTATGATGTGCATTCACTAGTCAGAAACATTGTAAAGTATATCAGCAGGATAATAAAGGGCACAGGGCTAGATTTGTAAATCATCTTACCATAGAATAATGAATTAGATGTAACTGTTGTGTAAGATTTGCGTGCTTGGCCATGTTTTATGTAACATGTAAGTCTTGTTGAGTGAGAGACAAAAGGGAAATCAGCTTTACCTGCACCAAGCCTTTGATGACTTAGTCGTTTTCAAATGTGTGCTTATATGTAAGTGTATATCTGAGAAGCATTTTCAATTTCATTTGGTTGGAAAGTTTTTTTAATGCAAAAAAAGAGTCACACTGCTTAACACATGTTTATAACTATGCATATTGTCAGCAGATCCAATTGCAGACAGTTTTTGACATTTTATAAGGTATAAATATAAATATATATAAATAAATATAATAATGAATATAGGAGATGAAGCTTTGGTATAAGTATCTGCTCTTTCACTGGTGGTATTCACCAGTAGGTTATTCAGCTGCTTCTCTGTTTAACATGGTTTCAATGTATGAGCAAGATACGATACTCACTACTTTTACCAGCTTCATTCAATTTTTAGTGATTACTGAACAGTTCAAGTGTGAGAATTGTATTTATTACAACATTAATCCAGGATCCAAGTAGATTTCAAGTAATGACTTTATGATGAAAAAAAAAAGGATGAGGACAGAGGGGACAAGCAATGCTACTGTTTACAGTGTTGTCGATCAGCACACATGTATTTGACTAACTGTACTCTGAACAGAGATTTAAGGAAATGTACTGTATAAAACTGAAAATATGGGGGAAAAAAATATAGAATCAATATGTCATAATAATGGTATGGCATAATAATTATTAACAGTGGATGTAGTAAGCAAATTTATAATTATGAAATTATATTCCTGAGGCACAGAGGACACGAGTTCCAGGTGTTACTGCAGTCTGCAACCACCATGTCCACAACCGTAGAGATTTTCCTTCACAGCAGCCAAGATAGGTTTACAGATGGTGGTTGTAGGAGATTAAGAGATGCTTCGATCCATCAGCATGACTTTTTGAACCCTCTGTGTAATGTGACACAGTTTTCGTTCACTGTTACCACATTTGGTGGCCAGTAATGATCCTTATGCGCCCCAGGGGCTTGGAGATAACCCTGGTGTTGTCAAGGATTTGGCTATATTTGTGACAAACAATGGCCTAGCTTAACAAAAATAAAGGTGGAGGCAATGGACAAGGACACTGGTTAGGCAGCAGAGGCATCAGTGCTAAGACTAAAAAATCCGATCGAAAATCACTCCTTGCTTGTTTCTGCACACATGCCACTTATTTTACATGGATGAGCTTCAGGATGAACTGCACACACAGCATATGTTTGTTTTTCCCTTAACTGAGTTTGGTGCCAGAGGTTTCTCATGTCCTGCCCTCCTTGCTCATTTTCTGCTTTCCTGCTCTTACACACTTCCATCTCATCTGCTCCCTGTCTCCTCCAGCTGATCCCTCTGTCCCTTACTGAGCCCCCAACATGTTTTGTGTATCTACTGTTTTTAAAACATTTCTCTTTCTGTGGATATGTTGTATATTCAGGATATCTGGACTGAGGCTTTCACACACTAGTGGCAGCCATAGAAAACTAGAATAGAGTTATAGGCAAAAGTGTTTTAATATTAGTGCCCATAAAACATTTTAAATGAGCTAAAATTACAACTGACTCAGAACTGAAGTTGCATAAAGCAGAATAATTTAAACAAGCATGGCAACAATCAACAAAGTGCATTTCCTCTGAAGATATATAGAGAGTGAATGATGCATTTGTGACGTCATTTACAAGATGCTCGTTTATTCATGAGGGTCTTGCAAATGCCACTGGACCAGCGTCTGTGCAGTGGTGGCGATGTGTGAACTCTGCCACCATCTTGGATCAGGGACTCCTCCTAATGTATGTATGCATTCATAACTTGCTGAATTCTCAGTCAATTTTCCAGCAGTTGAGTCTGTTACAAATAAGAGAAATGTATTTATAATGTAGATAACTGATTAACTATAATTTACAAAACTATATGATAAACTACAATATAATATTTAAGATTAGGGCTATCTAATTAATATGTAATTATTGTGGAAGTAGTATTTATATTATTCTTGCTTCATTGATTGCTCCTTCGTTTAATGTGTTGTCTGTCCAGTTCTGTCAAAATAACAGCTGCGGTGGGTATTTTTCTCTCAGTGCTACT
Organism: Helostoma temminkii; assembly: GCA_900302695.1. Classification (NCBI taxonomy): domain Eukaryota; kingdom Metazoa; phylum Chordata; class Actinopteri; order Anabantiformes; family Helostomatidae; genus Helostoma; species Helostoma temminkii. The sequence continues at coordinate 81,627 of OMLM01010567.1, forward strand.
CTATGCTCTTTGTGTAACTTTGCCATTTTAGAGACTGTAAACAAAAGCACATCATAAACAATTCTGTACTGTTTTGTAGTTTTAATTCAAAATGACTTACAGGTTAGTGTATTTTATATTAGCATTATTAAACAGTTTAGGAAACACTGAGCCTACCAACACTAGATATACAGTGACATGGCAGGTTTATAGATAGAATTCCAGTGAGATACAAAGCAAATAGTTTAGTCAGAAAGAAAACATTGAAAGCAAAGTGCAAGGAGAGACAATGCTTCAGTTTTGTCAGGCGTCAGTGCCACATATAGGGAAGAATAGGAGTCAAATTATCTTTGTGCAATCGTCATTATGTACAAATAAAAGTGCTTCTTTTTTTCTGCTGTTATTATGGAACAATAAATACCAGACCCAAACTGTAGAGAAACCACAAAGCTACAAAGTCTGATTAAAGCAATGAATCAAACCCTCCCAATGATTCTGCTACCTACAGGCAACATGTAGCAACACAACACAGCCAGGGAGGATTTAAATCATGAAATCTTCATGAAATCGTCATTACTGCAGCCCAACATCAGCCCAGGGTGAGATGGTTTTCACAAAACATTACATACTCATGTTTACATGAATGCAACTACAAACTTATTGTAATGCAAAGTCAGCTGTTAGGCTGTGTTATGTTACTATTAATGATAGTTTCCAATCTTGTTTATGCAGCTAATGTTTTGTTTTAGAGAATGGGAATGAAGAAAGCAAGGGTCAGTGACATTCCCACAATATTGCTTTCCTTCTATTTAAAAGTTAACGCACATAATAAATAACAGAGAGGTTTTTATTTCCTTTTTCTCATGGATGTGTGTTCAGACAAACACATTTTACATTCATGAAGTCTATTCAATTAACCACAGAAACACATCTACCTATATATCTATCTTACCAGATTTTCTTTCAGTGCTTCAAAAGTTCAATTAAAATGACATTCATGGTGAGATAAGAAAACATAGCTATTGATTGATGACCTTTACTCAGTAGTGTCTGCTTATGTTCTAATACCTACTGAGTAGAAGAACATAAAAGACTGATGAGACAGTCTTCCGTAGCTGGGAGTTGGTGGATGCGTCATTCAGATGAAAGATGTGTTTTTCTGTGCTTTGTTGTAGCATACTGAATTAACCAGAATTCAGGATCTTGTAAATACAGTATGTGAGGAGAAACAATGAATTATTAATTAGTTATCCTATCCCCATGGCTCTCTAGTGTTAGAGCGACAGAGAGACAGTGAGGGGATAGAAAGAAATGAGTGTAGGGAAGAACAATGGAGATACAAAGAGAACTATATGAAATAACGTTCATTACCAGACTCTGATGCTGTCTTCCCTGTTTCTGTGCCCTCATCTGTCATTTATATCACCTTCCCTTTGCTCTCAACATATCTCTCATTTCTGTGTGCCTTGATCTTGTCATCTTTTTTTCTATATCATAACTTATCTCTGTCATTAAACTGTTGTGTGAATGAGCAGAGATAGGAAACGGTGAAACCACACTGGTGTAGTTTTCCTACTTTCAATCAGCGCCCCAGAGGCCAAGCCCATACTCTGACATACAATACTTCTTCTGGCCCAATTTCATATTACCTGAGTCCACTCACCTGTTAACTGGGGATTTTCCTCATGCTGGTTGAGACTGAGCAGAGCTAAACTCAGAGCACTCTGCTGTCCTGGCTCAACGTTTCTTTGAGTTCAGCAAAAAAGTATTAAAAGTGGGGTAGAATCTGGGCCAGCACAGCTAGGACACGGAGCGGAAAAGGTACAAGTGAAAACCATGAAATACTCTACACAGAAAGGAGTGTAATCCCGTTGTTGTAATAAGGAAGATAGAAAAATAGAAGGACTAAAGAAATTACAACTTATCATTATAAGTAGCAGTCAACATTTGCATAGTCCTTAGTCCTTACATTGGTCATTGGGATTTATCACTTGTTCTTCCTCCGCCATTCCTGTCTACATCACCCCTTACATAACACCCCAAGCTGTTGTAAAGATAGATCCAACAAGTCACTGCTTTATCAGTCCTTCAACTGTGGCTCCCTGTCCAATCATAAAGATGGCTGCCAAAACAACTAGCCTTCATCTTCTGGTAGCTGTTCCCCTGAACGGTGACATAGCTAAGGCGAGCCAAAGACATCTGCAACACGGCGAGTTTAATTGAAAACAATTACGACAGAGACTTTGCACAAGAGGGAATGGTTAGTGTAGAGGGAGACAGATCCAAGCAATTAAACATACTGGGGAAATAAGGTACATTTTAAATGCTTCTCACATTGTGCCAGCAAGGAAGCACCAAAAGTCAACTGTCTGCAGTTTCTCCACATTAGCTGAATGCATGGGTGGATTCGAGAGCTGAATAACTTTTGTGATGCTGCTTCAAGAAGCAGTGGCAGAAAAAGAAATCAGTGAAAGGTTCTGGGCTGTATTCAGAAGCTGAAACTTGCTGCTGTCTCTACAGCAAAGACAACCACAGAGAAAAGAAGATGTGAGAAGAAAAAGAGGTCAGGACTGATCCGGATTTATTAGCTCAGCTGGTCATAAAGGAGGTTTTATCCTCATATCGCATTATGCAAGCCAAGGTCTCTGCTAGCTACAGGTGAAAGATGACTTCTCTGCAGATGCAGTTTCTCTCAGTCTCTCAGTCTCTTTCTCATCTAACCCCTCCTTCGCTGTCTTCTGTATTTCTCTCTCTCTCTCAGGATGGATGAGTTTAATACTGAGGTGGTTAGAAACAAAGCCAGATTTCCTCACTGAAGAGCATTCTTTACTCTGACTCGTGGTATAAAAATCAGGCAGCACCGTGTCCTTATCTGATTTTGCTTCATCTCCCCTTTTTCCTTGCCTTTCCCCTCTTTCGTCTCTCTTTCTTCTGTTGTTTTCTTTCTCTCTCTGCTCCAATACAGAGCCACTTAATTGATTGCTTGAATGCACTGAGCCACGTATAAAAAACAAGCAGGTAGTGAAAGGTATTGACTCTAACCGACATGGTCACTCTCAAACTCTCATTCCTTCACTGTAAGACAGATGGTTGTACACCCAGCACAGGCCCAGCTTCAGGCAGGATCTAAAAAAAATTCCAACACAGACAACATGACTCTTTTTTGAAAATCTTTTAAGGCCAAAATACAACTGCTATCTTGGTTTTATTCATTCATGAAACACAAACTCATTAGTTTACAGTTTTACTCATGATAAATTTGCATCGTCATCAATCATCAATGTTCTACCTCTAATTTTACCAAGTGCAGAGTACATGGTTAACATTTAGAACTGACAAACACACAAGTCGCAGTTAAGTTACTGAAAACATCAGCATGTTTTATGGACAATCATCCCACAAAATTCAAAATACTCAGAAATGGTGACACATAGTCTCAATGCCTGCCTTTAAACACACAACTGTGCTGAGAAGTTGGGAAACAAGTGGCAGTTGGATTTTGTAGGGTTGGAGGAGATAAGCGCTCCAGTGTACCTTATCAAAACAGAGCTGGAAAAGCAACAGCAAGAAAGAAAAGCAGCTACATAGGAGAAAAGCTACAGCATGCTCTGACCTGGTTCCAGTTAATCCGCCTACTTTACACGATGAACATTACCTCCACACTGTATTTATAGAGCCTTTTGGTGTCTGTTTTTGTGTGTAAGCCACTGTATATATAAATGTTATTTTTGTGCCCAAGAATGTAGATTAAATGCATTTAGTCCATGTCAAATTGGGGCAAGGTGTCTGACAGACAAGTTTGAGTAAAATAATAGTAATAATAATAATACCAGTGTTTGCAATAATCATTTTGCAACAGTTCTTAGATGTGCTTAGTTTTCTCAAAGAGTCTGTCAAGACTGCTTGTTGACAAGTGAATTATGATTTTTAAGATTCAGTTTTGGCTCAACTCAAAGCACAGAATGAAGTTCAGGGAAAGATTGTTGCCTGGGTTCAATTTTCAACATGATGAGCAACAGTAACTACAAGCAGTGCTGAGGGTGCACATGAACACAGAAGAGCTTTGAGTTTGTATATTAGCACTGAGCACAATGCACAGTTGATGAGAATATCATTAGTTTAGCAAATAACATATTTTCAATTTTTACCTGATGAAAAAATTCCAACAAAAGCAAATGTATTTTATTCAGAGTTGTAACAATTTATTCTGAGGCAGACATAAATTTGTATTACTTATTTTATGGTTACCCATTCCAAAGTTTCGAGACATTTCACAAAAAAAACAACAAATGTCAGCTTATAGAGGGAAAGTAAAATCCATAATAATCTATCAATAATGCAGAAATTAACAATGTGAAATAAGGTGACTGACCACCGTGCCTAGAGCTACAGTACTTGCAGATCAGCACTGACTTAAATATGACTTGAAGTTTTTGAAATCTTTTTCCCCATAACCACATTTTAACTTTGAGTAGAGTAAGCCTATGAGAACGTTCCATGCATGTCCTGCTACCTCTCTGTGACTTCTGGGCACAATAAGGATGTCATAGTTATTGATTTGAAAAATATAATTTAGTAATACACAAATATATGATTTGGTTGACCAGTTTCCCAGTTTGGATTATAATGCTAGGGGACCAACAGACAGCAAAACAAAGCTCTAGACTTTGAGGCAGCGACAAAACCAGCTCCATAGATGCACTTTTTAGTACCAAAGGAATGGGGCAAGTGAAAAGATCTTTTTTTCAAGGCTAAGAATCAATATTATTATTATTTAATAACCAGACATTGCTTTCCCCTCTAAAAAGAAAATTCTACATAAGCGTGCTTCCAGCGAGCTCCACAGGTATACTGGATGCTATAAGGTGTGAGCAGTATACCCACACACTGTTTAAAAATAGAGAGAGTCCTGACAGTCCTACATGAATCCTCACAGCTGAGACCTATCTGTTGAAATGTCTCCAGCCTTATGACTCTTATCCAAAACTTCAATCACTGCTCCTTTCTCCTCCTCTTCTCTGCTCCTCCTCCCTTTTCATCCTCTTTACTCTGTCTCCAGGGAGGGGATTTTGGTTCTATAAGTCTTCTATCACACTGAATATTTCACAAAAGCACTTTTTTTCTCTTAGCACACATACACACACCGACTTTCTCACGGAAGTGTTCTCACTTTCATTCCCTCACACTCCTTACATCCGTCATCTTCTATGCTTTGTCCCTATGTTTCATTCTTCCTTTTTCTTGTCTTTTTTTGTCTCTACCTTAATCCGCTAAATGTTCCTCTTTGTTGAGCACCAATGCCCTCCCTTCATTCCTCTTTACTTTCCTTCCTTATCTCACCTGCTCTCACCATAGACCTCTCCTTCTCTGATTTTAAACATGTCTCCTCCAGTTACTTTATAAGATCACATCATTTATGACAATTTCGGGAATGCATTTGATATGCGTATGTCTTACTGTAAAATGATTTATTAAAGTACTCTTTGTTTAGCCCTTATGCCATCATCCATCCCCATTTATTTATTCATAATGCAAACTATACTGACTTGACTTAACTTTTCTGGTCATTAGCATTGATCATTACTGTACACTATTCATTGACATTCCTAATGGTAAATGAGTCAGTGCATCAATGAAGACCGCACAAGAATTTTAGTCTTCTATGAATTATTTATGTTGTATTTATTGTTTGTGTGTGTGTTCCTTGAGTTAGCCCCAAGAGTTTTACTAATGTTCTTTTCGTCTTGAAATTTACATTCTTCATTTTATCATAATTTGTCAAAGCTTGCTGCTATGTGTGCTATTTGCAATGCCTGTGAGCTGTTAAACCAGCCACAGAACACAATCACTTCCCAAAACTCTCCTAAAGCATTTAGAGGCATGTGGTTCGACACCGGCTGGACTACTGTTTGCTTCCTTCTCCTTCCCATTTATTAAGATGACTCGTGCGTGCAAGTCAGTCAGACAGTTGATATTTGAAAACATGATGTAGATGGAGACATTCGAAATTAAGTTCCATTAGAGGATATGATTAATATTTCATACACTGCTAGATGCTAAACAACAGCAGACTGTGTGCAGGCTCCTGCAGTAGCCCCAGGCTAATTACACCAGATTCTGCACTCACTGTTACAAGACTGAATGAAGATGATGAAATTCCAACCTCAGCCACTGTTTTCTGGTTAGATACTTTATGGTAGTAATCAGTGATCCAAACTGCACCCACCAATGAAAAGCAAGAGTTTCTCTAGTGAATGTATAGGATAATGTCTGCAGTACTTCCACACTTATCATTGTAAACTTTAACTTGACATAATAGTGTAAAAGCCTTGCGCAAATGGACCGCTGATGGCACAAATATTGATTATGTTATAAAAAACAGAAGTATGAAAAGCTCACAACAAATAAATTGAGTAAACAAGGAAGACCAGTGGTCACGCCTTGAAACTAACCAGCCGGCGTCTGATGAATACACGGTACAATGTTTTAGCAATACTGCTATGTCAAATGCAGTCTTTACTTCCCCCCTCTCTGTTTGCCCATGAATCAAATCACATGTTTCTCTTCTTATGACATGTGCTTGAGTAGGCTTGTTCTAATCACACACGCAAACATACAGAGGTGCTAGTGCAGAGTACGATTTGTGGCAGTTAGTGCTCATGTGCTTATACCTCTCTAAATACCACAAATTTAACAAGTGTGGTATTTGCTCACACAACACTGACATCGATGTTCCTGCATCCATGGTAATGTGACATGACTTCTTCTATGAGTATTTTTATATATACGCTTATACTTACCTTTTGGTTAAACAGAAATGTGTATGTGTGAGGCAGAAGCCTTTAAGGTTCAGATTACCTCAGATGCCACATATTAACAGAAACAACCACCTCCTAGAAACTGACAATGTAACATAGCTGTGCTGTGTTTTTGACCCTTGAGACTCAGAGGTAACTCATGGATAGATAATGAGCAGCCAAATCATGATTAAAGAAAAAAAACACCACACATGTGGTAGAGATAGTTTCAGGTTAAGACTGTAAATTTCATTTATTAGTCAGTCTTGGGTTCAAACTCAATCTGGAGAAGATGAATTTCTTGTACATAAGTGTCCAAAGGTGAATCAGTAAGTGTCTTCAAGCATTTAATGAGAACACATTCTGCAGAATTTTGTACCTTATCCTGTTTTACCACTTGTGCATGCAGGTCAATTAAAACCAAAGTTTTGTTCAAATTCATCATGAATTTAGGTTGACATTCACAGGAATATGTCGTGCGACACGTCATGCAACAGGTCTCAGTGACAAACACAGCGAAACATCCGACTCTTGCTTATTACGGAGTCAGAGTCACCAGGATGGATTTTTTTTCCTTGTTTTTTCCTTGTGTTGCAGTCAGTGGAGCACCTCAGGCTCACAACAGTGTCTTCTATATTCCATATTCATGTGAGACAGACAGGAGAAACAGGAGTTGAAGAGAGAGGTGAAGCAGGAGTAGGCAAAAAGCAGATATCCTGCATACCATCAGGACCGAGGTGCATTGCACAGTGTGTCAAAAAGCCATGTAAGGCCACAAAAACAATGAATTCATGCAATCATGATCAGTGGAGATGCACACAGAGTTATACACACACACACACACACACACACAGATTGAATGCTGAAGAAGAAGGTTTTACAGTTTAATTTATTCCCCTAAGAGGGCAAATCTATCCCTCACAATGAGAGTGCATTTGTATGTGTATACGTGTGTGTGTGTTGGTGTACTGTTGGTAGGTGCATTAGTGGGTCTGTATGTGTTTGACAGTGAGAGTGAGCAGAGGTGACAGTGTGCACACTCACACACACACATACACACATAAAGCTGGTTGGTGAATGGAGTATCCCCTCAGGGCCCTGAACAGAGTTGCATTTTAAGTCATTGATACACTGTGTGTCTCCTAGTATGTGTGAGTGTTTTGTGCACACTTTCTCCCAACTGCACATTTCGCTGGAGGAATCCACTTGACAGAAAAGTTCCTCTCCACTACCCCCTACTCTGCCACCACCGCTCACAAGCACACACTCATTTTATTAATGTACTCTAATACAATGTTTTGTATTTTAACTGCCTAAATCAAGATGCACTTCTTTGTGTGTCACAATATTCAACAGCACCACAAGTTGCAACCTCCAAAGTGACACACTCACAAACTCAGCAACACAGAACTGTGCACACAATGTTTTGTAGCATATTCGGTATGTTTATAGTGGCGTTCATCTCTCATATCAGCTGAAATGTTTATGTTTCTTTCTGTGAGGTTTGCATGTGTCTGACTTAAGCCATTTAATTCAGTGGTTTTATATTGACACATGAGCCATGAACAACATGCCTGGCAATTTTTTTCTGCATCACAAACTTTTCACATGAGCTCTAATTTCCCCAACCTGTAGAGTTAAGAATGAAGTATAGCTTTGTTTTGTTTTCTGCCGTATAAATACAATATTTACTTTTAATAAACTAGCAGTGTTCTCAGATAATACAGAATGAAGCAGAGGCATTTTGATCTATTAATATAAAATAAGCAAATTACAGTCACAAAATATCTGCAAGTGCTGAGTGATGATTACTTTATACTTTTTAATGCTGCTTTTTGTCTTTATTAACAAGGAAATTTTTCACTCCGATGCTATAGATAGAGTAAAGCACTGTTCTGCTCCCTCTGATCCTGAATTCCTTTGTGCGTCAAGCTGAAAATATGTCACCGAAATGTTCTCAGTGACACATTTTATTTTTTAATTTGTACAGTTGACTTACACCAAAAAGAAAACCTGATAAACCATCTAACTGATTGACTATCAGTAAATTTCATTTAATTTTACGTTTTCATTTATATTTATTTATTATGACATAAGGCTGAAGAGTCAAACCAACAAAGCCCACTAGGGAGAAAAACATTTTTCTCAGTTTCCAAGAAACAACTCGTGAGCTTAGTGGCCCAATGAGCTATCGATTTTATCCATACCAGTAGATGAACAAAGCTGAAAAAACAAACAATACAAGGAAAAAAAACTGGCTGCTCCTGTAAACACCTAAATTTAGTCTCCTAAAATTATGTTTCTATTCAACTAAACTGCCATCACAATTAAGTTTTTATGAGAAACGTAATTGCAAATGGATTATGTTTTCTGTCAACATAATGACAACATGATCACAAGTCGCAAAGACGTTGATACTTAACATATCAATTAAATGTTCACAGGCAACGTATTTTTAACCGCCAGATTATCTTTCCGCCAAAGTATTCAATTTTGCAGTTCAACCTGCTGATATATGACTCCAACTTTATTAACATGTCTTATGGTTGGGTTCAGGCACTCACAGCACTGGCTTGGGGTCGGGGAAAGGTTGGGGTCATGCCTAAACCTAATCTCACACTGGACTCTGGTCTCTGGGGTCTCGACTCAATTTGTGTTAATTAGTGTGACGTTTCATTCATTCACAAAGTAAGTTGCCTGACAACATAATGATTACGTTCACTTTAGTTATATAGAAACATAATTTTTTGGAGACAGGGTTGGGTATTGGGTTACATTACTCTAGATGATCGTTACGTGTTTATTCCATTGATGCATCCACATCTTGTTGGTGTAGAATATGTAGTATTTTCAGTTGTTGTAGTTGTAAATTAAATTGTTAGTGAATTAACTGCATTGTACATCATATAGTGGTCATCTATGGTTGTAATGACATGCATGATCTAAATGTAATCACAAGTCTAAGTTCCCCTAACAAACATTTAAAGAGAAGCTAGGGAACTGAAAATTTCCCAGTAACTATTTCTATGCTATGAGAAATTGTAGAGACATTCATGGTCCCCAGAGAAAGAATCATACTGACTTTGGTGAGCTAGCAACAGTTCTGTAAGATATTTGAGCTTTTATGTGAATTGTCTTGAAAAGTATACATGATAGAAGGCAGACAAGGCAGTGCAACATGAAAATATCAAATAATTTACAGTACACTATGAACACTCTACGAAACCATGTTGTAAAGTGACCGAAAGGCTCATAATTTGTTTTACAGTTTGTGTTGTTCTAAATATGTAACTGCAATAGTTGTAGTAGTAATAGTAATAATATATTTCCTTCCTTTTGGTCCTCTTCTCACTTCTCTATCTTTCTGCTTTTTTTCTAGCTCGCTAACATGCAATGCTCTGACTTTCTGTTTTGATTTTATGTCCAACTTGGAGAGGAAGTACTAGCTCCTTCCTCTGTCTGTGTGAGACTGCACCCTTTCAGCCAGATATTGCATCATTCTAAGCAAGCTGCAGACACATATGTGCACATGCACACACACCCACACACACACACACACACACACACACACACACACACACACACATATACACACACTTTTGTCACAAAAGGTACTCTGTAGCCCTTTTCCCTGGGGACTTACTTACTGTGCAAGAGCTGCACAGATCCATTCTCCTAATGATGGGACAGTAAACAGAGGACAGACAGAGGGGTAAGGAGAGGGGGGTGGATGAAAGGTGTGGAAGGAGGTATTTGTGACTGCAGTACAGTTTAGAAAAGAATCGATCAAATCAAAATAATTCAGTTGTGACTGTTAAGGTGAATGGTTATCTAGGGAAAACATTGCATGAATCTAGTAATTTTTCTATGTGTCTGCATTTGAAAATGGGGTTCTTTCTCTGGGCAGATTCATTAAAGTGTTTCCTTAATCAGCCTGTTTTTGGCCTTGCATATGCCTTGCAGTCACACACAGTAACACACCCCTTGTCTCTCTCAGTTATGCACAGAAACACACCCCTTACATGCACACGCTTTAGATGAAAGCCACCCTGCAAGCAAAAAAGGGAATTAGTATGTATAACAATCTTGAAGAAGGCCTCACACCAGGGTATTGACACACAAATAGGCATATAAAGTAGCCATTTTGTTAAAATATGAAAATTGTTAATAATGTCTATGTGTGCGTGCGCGTGTGTGTTGAGAAAGATTATTCATTCACCCTCTTTCTCACTCTTGTATCTTGTAGTACACTTGATCTTAACAGGACGGTAATGATGATAATGAGCCCTCCATCTCTTCATCTTCCTCAGTTCTTCTCTCCTGTGTCATGTCCTCACAACTCCTGTCCCACTTTCACAACGCAGCATCTTGATAAGGCTTGGGACCAAACTCAGACTGCTGCATGCTCCGCTTAATATCAAACACATACTCATCAACTCAAGCAATGAGCTTGAGTAAGTAGACTAATTTCTGTTTAATGCCATTAGATCTTTACTGGAAATCTGTTTTGCAGGCCAAAATGATATTAATGGAAATATTAAAGTGCTTTCAGCTGTGTCTAGATGTTCATTGTGTTATAATTTTCTAATTATATCTCAGTGCAATCCTCACTAACCTAATGAAAATTTCCTTTGAATGATTTTAAACCCTTTGCACTACAGGGACTGGGTAAAAAGTTAATTTTGGCCAAGTCAGCTCAATCATGAGAGGCCTTGAGAACAGGCTGGAACTGCCATGTCTTGTTATAATGATAAGACAAACTGATTTGCACACAAGGAGCACACCTGATGGTTATCCAAGTGAGAGTAAAAAACAGGGTAATAATTGATAATGTTATTAAAAGTTATGAAGCTGATGGTAATGGTAGGTTTAATTGCACTACTAGGTCGTCCACAACAGAGAAAAAAAAAGTTCTTCATATTGTATATGTATGTACATGTGTGAGTGTCTCATAAATGTAATTATTTGATTTACTAGCGACAGATATAATCTGTATGCTCCTCTGTCAAGTAAGAATAATCATAAAATGAAGTGCACTGAGATTTACGCATGCAATGTGTGCTAACTTATAGATGTACACATATTTGCATGTGTGGCTGTGTGACTCAGGTGGCGAGTGTTTGGAGTGCATGGATACATGTGCAGTCTGTCATTTCTCGTTCACATAGGCAGAAGAATACAAGGTCTGCTGCTCTCACTCTTCTCCCGAGGCAAACATTGACATACCTGGTAATATATTTTATAGACATCCTCACGCGCATCTCAGTTGTTTATCTTATCACAACATAGATCTAGTATCACTGCTTAACAAAGGAGACGCAGCATCACTGAATCACATCATGCAGATATTAGGATCCCTATTGTGGTGATGCTGATAGTGACAATGCTTCTGGTTTGCAAGCATCATGCTGCATGTCTGACAGTGACAGAACACACCGCAGCACCTGACTACTTGACGTGACAACAAAGAAAGCAGCTGCGTATTATTGACGTGACATGCACATGCAGTTATTTTCCACAAATGAGTCAAATCAAAACCCAAACTAGTCACGCCAGCTTGTCACGTATAATTACTCTTAAAGGCTGCTTTTCTTCAGTGTGCCATTCTGACTGCATTTAGTGATGATCTGCAAAATGCCCCATTAGCCTTAACAGATAAAGAAATTAGATTTTTACCTGAGTTGGACTGAACATAGGCTTAATGGGAAAGTATAGCTAAAGGAATGAGTGCCACTAAATAGCAGATGCTGAAGAATAACCTTGACGCTCAGAACCTCAGAAACATTTCTATTCAGAGCTGATAAAAAGATATTTTATTCCATTCAATTCATTTTTGAGCCTTGCTGCAGTCTAAACACTGCACTTGTGAACAAGCACACATACACACTTAAACAGAGAGACATGTTCAAGCAATATGATTTAAAGTGCCGAAGATAAAGTGCGATGTCTCGGATAGCTTGGTGTGCCTTCACACTTGAGTCACTGTGCGCCTGTGTGGGTTAATGGGTGTGCATTTTAAAGGTATTAGCAAAATGTACAACAACCGTTGTTCTTCATTTTATTCTGCCTCTCAGCATTCTTGCAAATGGATATATCATAAGGAGGTGCACTGATTTGTAACTGTAAAGGTCAAAGTGAACCTATCATAATGTGAGAGAGACCAAAGTGTTTAAATATATCATTGACATCTCCTCCTGTGTAAAGCAATTTGGTAAACGCCGTTATGAACTAAAGACTAAAAATGTCACATTTCCTATTTAAAAATCCTCTCTACAGTATGTTGCTGAGGAAAACTGCTGAGACATATCTCAGTTTCAAAGTTTCAAAGCATGTCTAAAACATCTATAAATTATAAACACATTATAAACACAACCTGACACCAAATGCTCGATCATCATTGAATCATTGCATCGTCATCATCAATCATCTTTGCATGAACATATGGAGAGCCGTGGATTGCAGCTTTACAATGTCCAGATAACAAATAGGGATGGAATGTATGTCTAGGGAAATATTTCATTGTTTTTGACAACATGCTTAATTGTCTCCAATGATAATGCCTAGTTTCTACTGCTAAGAGATCAGTGATGGTGTCACTGAGGAAAGCTGAATTGTTCTGCAGTGTTTTCCCTTAGTAAATATTAAGGCTGTGTACGGTGAATTTGTTTTGCAGAGGGGTTTGCCCTATCAGCATGCTTTCTGACTTTGGGGGCAGCCCTTCATGTCTTAATAAGGAGGCAAGAAGTAGCAGAACACATTATCTGACAAAGCCTGTTAGCACATACATACATGCTGCCAAATTCACCTGTGCAAACATTCGCAGACACATAGTGATGAAGCTGTGAGGTTGAGAGGTATTCTCAGTCTGCCTCTGCAGTTCTGTGTTTTACACTGTGTTCTGTTCTCATGTGCACTATTTTCTCTATCCACCTTTTCACTTAGTCAGAATGTACCTTTCTCCTTGCCTTTCAGTTCCCGTCGTTTTTTTTGTTATTTGTTTGCCTCTTTCCTCATCTCCCATCTTTTCCACTCCTCCCTTCTGATCTTCTTTCTTCTCATGTGCTCCCTTGTCTCCTCCTACTCTCAGTCAACTTCAAGGTTCACACTGACTCAGTATTCTGCAGGTAGTGTTTTACAGCATCTTTTTGGCTTGAGAAACAATCACCAGTGGCACAAAGAAAAAAAAGAACAAGCATATTTCTAAAAGAAAGTACAGGCTGTGAACTGATTTGCACCAAGAAAGTACATCTCCTCACACCTAAAACACAAGCATTTAGCTGCTGTTTTTGTTACAGCCTCCTTCAAGTTACAAGGGAATTCATATTTTTCTCAAAAAACAGATGAGCACACTGTAAGTTTCAGCTTTGCTGAAACCCATACTGACTGTACAGAAAAAAGAGAAATTTGTAATTTGTAACTTGTAAAGCAGCCAGGGTAAAGACTTAAGAGATTTATACACTGAATGTATAATAGTGTCCAGTGGCTGAAACTGCTGGTTTTGAAAATTAGCTGTGCAGTGTTTCAAATGCTGAAACATCAACAGTAGAAATCTAGCATAGCCTAGTCACAAAGTGTATCTTAAAGTCAGAGAGAGCATGATGGTGAGTATGCACATGGTCTTAGAGCAGATAAAGATGAAACACTGCACTCGGAAGAATAAAACCTTAAATTGAATTTATCTCTTATCAGCAGAATTGTCACAATTGAATTATGTCAGCTGGAAGTGAATATTTTAAGTTAGACTGATGTAAAAGTTAATTTGATTTAAAACATTTGTGGCATTATTTAGTTATGTTACTTCTTTTAAAAAAATTAAATCAACTAAAGTCCAGGTTTCATTTTCTGACTGTGTAGAAGCAGTGCACTCACAAGTATCTCATGGAGTTGCTCGTAGCATATATGCTGACCTTCATTCACAAATAATATTTGTTACTGTATTTCTGTTCTGTGGTTCCCACAGGGATGGACGTGCGCCGGTCACACAAAGCCAGCATCGCCTTCACTGTCTGGACCTTATCATGGGAATGTTGTTGTGCTTACATAATCTACTGGCAAAACTAGGCCTTTTCAGTCCACCATTAAATTCCCTTCAGCTTTACTGGGGCATTAAATTCACAGAGGAATGCACATAAGGACACACAAAAACACACACCTTTCTGCACATATATCTGCATCGACCTTTGCACTTGAACTTGGACTCAGACACACACACACTCTTTCACACACATAGACACACAGTGTATCCCAGTGCTTTGGATTAGTGGTACAGATTAGAGATTAGAACCAGCATTGGGATTACACTGTACTCTTCAGCCCCGCCTCCACGCGTAGATCAGAAACACCTCTAGGCCGATTGTCTAGAGTAGTGATATTAAATGCACAAGTGGAGACAGAAAGAGTGTGAGAGGGAGGATTTTACATCGCTGATCTTCATTTATTAATCCTGAATTAGCTCCAGAAAAGTGTCATTAGCTTTGAGGATTTCTATTGTATTTCTATTCTTAGTCTTTACACCATTTTCTCAGTCTTTCTCTGCGTCTAGCCCTATAGTTTATACACACAACAGCCTTATAGCTGCCGTAAGAATCATTCACTACTAGATGTCCCATTCCTTCTTATTTTGGTTGACTTGGGCACTTACTGTATATGGGTTGTCTTGACATGGCCACGAGCCATACCAAGACAGAAGAAAATCATTAAAAATCTCCACAAAGTCGTGAAAAAACAACAGAAATCATTTGCTGCACAAGAGTGAATTAACTCAGGTGTTTAGAACAGGAGAGGGACCTTGAGGGTGGATAGCTGAAGTTTTCAGGGAATCTGTCTCCTACAGTAGATGGAGTGTTTAAAGGATGTGGGTGAGGATTGCCTGAGGACTGTGGAGAGATGGTATATCGATTGCTGATTCACTATCTAGATTCTTGATTTTCTACCTGGGCGTTTGGGTCTTCCAGTGGGGTCACAAGCTATTTTAGGGTGGATATGATGAAAAAATGTGATGGTGAAATACATATAGAGTTTTTACTGTAAGGTATTTTTTTCATTGTTAAATGCTTTTGAAGATGCAGTGCTAAGCGTGAGGTGGAATTGACAAAAAGTTTAAAAGGTTGCAAACTTTTGTTCTAGATCTAAACCCACACATACACATAGCACTAGCAAAAAACTAATTTTCCTGTCATTTAAACCCATTGCTGTCGATGTTACTCAGGTCTCCAGTGATTGCGATAGAAGCCAGCTGCTTTAGGGACGCAGGGACACTACACTTTATAAATAAAGTTTTACTTGAACTTGACAGACGTTGCACAGAATCTGCAGACTTTAGCAGAGTAGAGAGAAGCTTACTGGGTAGCTTAGTATCTGTTGACAGGCTGGCACGCAATCAGGCTGCCACAAGCATTAGTATCCAGTTTCAGAAACTGACTTGGCTATATCTGCGGTTATCCAATGTACTGTATACTTTTTGGTCTAACACTAACCGCACTACCTTGGAGGCTTTGACTTCAGCCCTGGAGACTTTCATAATGTTTCATCAGTACCTCTTAAAATGCTTTCCCATGCTCCCCTGCAATCCCTTTATCTCTCTGTTACCTAAAGGTGTCATCAAAATCATTTACCTCCTCCCTTTGTAGCGCAATGATTGAAATGTCTTTCTCTTTATTTGTTAGGTGAATGCCGTCATGCCATTTGGGTGCCTTGCCCTGCGAGATGGGCGGACTTACAATAGCATATCTGATGTCACAGATAAATATGAGATTGGACAAGTCCTCAGAGCGTAAGTACCATGAAGCTTTCTGCGTGGATTTCTTTTGGCTTTACCAATGAAGAATTTATGGCCACTTTGCAGTATTCAAAAATAGATTTTATTCTCTTCATGAATTATTGAATATTGAGTCACTGAATTAGATTAATTTTCAGTGAAGATTTGTTTTGGCAAATCAAAAGGTTTCACTGAGGGAATGACAGAAGGTAATAGCATGAGGCTTGTTCAAAACAGACACATTTTTCACGTTTTAGCCAACCAATTGTGTGTATTTTTATTATTATGACAGATCATGAAACAAACAGTTGGAAGTGTAGAATTTATACATTTTGAATATTATGTATTATGCCTAAAAATTCTTTTGGTTGCAATTTCAAAGAGCTGTAAAAATGTGTCTGCTGCTTGATTGGCTGAATTCTGACCATTTTCTTTTTCAACACCTCTCCTTCACACACTGACAACCACACACACATATACACGTACCAATCAGTGTAGAGGCCATATGGCAACATCAGCATCTGGCCCCAGAGATTTCTACTCATCTTTTATATAACACACACACTCGGAATTAAGAGCACACATTTAGTGAATGCAAGCTCTTTTTAATGTTATGCAGTAAGAGATGGTTGTAAAGATAAAATGGGTGTTTATTTCTGTTTATGTTTTTCATATGCCTTTTCTTTGTTAGAACAATTTAAGGTTTGATACATATATACATATGTACATATACATAGTATGTCCCCGAGGCTCAAAACCAAAAATAGATAAATTTTTTTTACTTACAACGCATTTATTCTACCCAATAACTCTCCCCCCAATTAAAATGTTTCACCAAACCAGCCAGCATAATTCGTCTTCCTAATTGTGACTCTCTTTGCCTATACTGTGATATAAAATCAAGAACAGCTGAAGCCATTTTCATGTACTCTCGCTCTAACACTTTGCCTCCTCTATCTTCCAACATTATATTTACCTTTTCTGCCTTCCTCAGTCTGTCTGTCTTTCTGTCTTGTGTGTTTTTATGGTTGCGTAGGAAGGAGTTCTGCGAACTGTGCCTGGCCAAGGACAGACAGACAGACAAGGTGTTCGTCTGCAAGAAATTTCTCAAGAAAGATGGCAGGAAAGTCCGCAAGGCTGCCAAGAACGAAATCATGATCCTGAAATTGTACGCAGTCAGTCTGTGGACAGATGGGTGTATGATTGAGTGATGGAGAAATGCAGAGAGAGAGCTAATGAGAGACTGTTTTGTTATTTGAAATGTCCCAGTCACACAATTCATGCAATAACCCTGCTTAATAATGTAAGCTCAGGTGTGTGCATCACTTTAAAGCAATTACCCTACTAAAAAGGTTAATATCTACATGATCTCTACTATTCAGAAGCCGGGGTGTGATTAGCACATTTCAACTGCATGCGATTCATTTCAGTGTTGTAATGTTCAGTCTGTGACTCCTGTTTTCCCGCACCAGGGTCAACCACCCAAACATCCTTCAGCTGATAGATACTTTCGAGACCCGGAAAGAATATTTCATCATCCAAGAACTGTGAGTGTTTTTCTTTTACTGTTTCAGTGTTTATCTTTCTTGTGTAAGCATTCTTGACATTGTGTACAGAACTGTGTCCGTGCCTTAATTGTGTACCTTCTTGTGCTTCACCACGCACACATCCATCAGCATGAGGGTAGGTGTTGATGCTATCCACTTATTACTGTGTGCTCTGTTGCTCCCCTCAGCAACAGAGGAAGGTGTTAGGTTTGATGAGATATCTGCTCCTACTAACACTCAACATTGCTCAGTGCTCCTGAAGCGCTGTTGGGCTATATGAGAGTCTCCACAGAGAGCTTAGGATCGATAAGAGAGCACAGCCAATCCAGATCACTTGCAAGTAGTGCATTTCAATATTTGCAACTTTATTTGAAAGCAATAACGCTGATTAAAGCTGAGTGGACAAAGTATTTCCCTTCACGTCCAAAGAAAACTGTGAGACAAGCTGCATTCACAGTGATTGCAGTAATCTGTGTGTACGTTAGTCCGTTTGTGTGTTGTCTGTTCATAGCTCACACATTTGCCCAGGCAGTATTCCTCCTGCTGAGAGTGATACGTGATGATCACACCCATCTTTTATACACTCCAAAGCTAACCGAGGCTTTTGGAGTAGTGGCTAATTTTTAATTGCTCAGCATCACTAGCTTCAGGCTAGTAGAAGATTACCTTATTAACAGAGAAAAAAACAAGATCATAAGACTTTAATAACTGTGTTACTGAGAGCTCAAAGTCAATTATTGTGTTGCAGCATGTGGTTAACAGCTGCACAAGCGTCACTGATGTTTTTGTGCGTATGTGGCTGTATACAGTGCCACAGGAGGAGATGTATTTGACTGGATTTTGGACCAAGGGAATTACACAGAGAAAGATGCCTCCAATGTCATCAGGCAGGTCCTCGAGGCTGTGGCATACTTACACTCCCTCAACATAGTCCACAGGAACCTCAAGGTACACAATCACTTTCTCTTTCTCCTTATTTGTCATATAGAGCTGTTTGTGTGTCTTTTTATGTTTACTGTGTTATTTCTACACTGTGAGGAAATCACTTTAAAGTGGCTGTTTGAGAGTTTTGACTAATAATGGGTAGAGTGAAGGTTGGGATTGGGCATTTAGTTGTGATGGTTTACCTAAGGATGAGGGGTTAGGGAATGTATCAGAACTTTGGCAAGACTATCACAATTGTGTGAGTGAATGCAAGCATGTGTGATGGTGGATTCCACTACAAAAAACACAAAAAAGACACTATAGGTACGAGAATATGTGTGTCTTACTGTACCATATATAACGCACATGGAAATAGAGCCAAAAGATTTATAAAGATAGGTTTACTCTTCACTATTACACCACAGCCATCATTTTTCAGTGTTTAGTCAATGAAATCTCAGTGGAGACACATGAAAGCTTTGCACTGTCATCTCAGTTAATGACTCGACGTTTGTTACAGTCAGAACATTTTTAGCAAGGGAGTAAACACTGACTTCATGGCGGAATGCAATCTCTAGTGATACACAGACAGATTAATATCTGTAGCCCTCATTATCAGCTCATTAGGATAGAGTTACAGCATCTCTTGGGCTTCAGGCTCCCCCTAGTGGTAGAAGTTGTGATTTCCTAACAGGACTGAGTATGATCTGAACCACACAAAATCCCACACATGCACACATTGGCAGCATAGCATATATATATATATATAAGCATAATATGGGTGATCATCACCTCATTTATCCTGAGCACTTAACAGTTTTGGTGGAAAAAGAGAAAAAAATTTTAGACGTATAGCTTTTGACAGTGGCTAGTGGCTGAAATACTCAAATCTTATTTAATTAAGGAAAGCAGCAAAACCACAGTGTAGACATAAATAACAGCTAGTATTAGTATACTCTTTATGCAAAATAATTATTGATGCATTAATGTACTTTCATGTTGAAGTGGGTAAAAACTGAACGTCTTTAACTTATATGCTATTTTCAATCTAACAATGAAGTTATCAAAGTCTTATCAGATACCAAAAAGGATAGTAACTGCAGTTTTAAAAAAAGGTAGTGGGGTAAAGGATGATAATTGCTTCTGAAATGTAGTGAAGTATACGGTAGCAGAAAATGGAAATACTCAAGTTAAGAAGTTAAAGTGGTACGTGAGTACCTAATTAAATTTACTTACTTACTGTCCCTCACTGGCCATTGTACCCTAAATGTCTGCCAACAAAGATGGGGCTCTAAAATTGCTTGTGACTTTCACATAACTCTCTGGTGGAAATGTGAGACAGATCAGCTAGTTTAATGCCAGTGATCTTAATGGTCTCCCCAACTACATTATGTGACGCAAATAATTCCTGTTACATGTAATAGTAGAAAAGATAATGACTGAGTGTTGTGAATAATGTGCAGTTTGTGCTGATCTAATTATCTTTAAAATGACTCTGTAACTTTACTATAACTTTAAAAACTATACAATAATACATTTGCATTTGTTTAAGAATGCTTATTGGTTCCATTATTTTGTTTAGTTGGAAAACCTGATGTACTACACAGAAAACAATCACAACAAAGTAGTTCTGCGAGATTTCTACCTGTCCAGGTTTGAGAACGGACCCATTACAGAGCCTTGCGGAACACCAGAGTACCTAGGTAGGATATACTTTCTTTCTCTATGTTTTACCATCTGTCATCCTCTCACACATATTTTCATTATCTTCACATTCTGAGTGGTGAATATAGACCTATAGAGCTGCACTTTACCCTTTGGACTATTTTTTCTTTCCTTTATTATGTTTCCTTTCTTGTGTATTTGAAGATTTATAGTGAAAAAAATGAATGTGAAACCCAGTAAAATGTACACAAAATTGAAAGCATCCAACTTTTGCCCTCCTCCTATTGCCCTCTCTTTTCATCTCCTGTGTACTGTCTCAGTCCTCCTCACATAAACTATGGGAGGGCAACTTAGAGTGCAGAGCTTTGCCTGGGTTCTCTCCAGTAAAAAGCCACGAGAGTTATTCATGATGCTGAGCTGAATAATTAGACAAATAAATAAGTAAAGGAACCAGAGACCCTGGCAGAAAAGGAATGTGAAAAGGTGAAAATGGAAGCTCATGTCTCTGCATGGTATTATAAATGTGGTGTGATGGTTTATAGATGAAAATCCTCTCTCTTAGTCTTCTCTTCTTTTTGCTGTCTCGCAGCTCCTGAAGTGGTGGCTCGTCACAGATATGGCCGTCCTGTGGATTGCTGGGCAGTGGGTGTAATTATGTACATACTGTGAGTCTCCATCAGTAACTATCAAATCTATAATTAATCTCACAGGACAATACAAAGTAAGAACTCCAGCTTAATAATTGTTTGCTTGATTTATAAAGTACATTTCTGGGAGTTATTTTCATGCAAAATGCAAAATTATTTCCCTTTCTCTCTGTGTATTTTAAATTTTTTGCAGTTTATCAGGTAACCCTCCTTTTTATGATGAGACAGAGGAGGAGAACACAGATCTACATAATCGCATCATCTTTTGTCGCATTGTTGCTGGGGACTTTGAGTTTGATTCTCCTTACTGGGATGACATTTCACCTGCAGGTACAGGTCTCCACCAAGCTGTGGCAATAAACACACTATTGAATTTCACACCTTTTCATGTTTAAACTCTTAAATCTGACCCATTTAAAAGACTGGCTATCAAACTTTTTAAAAGTTAATACTTAATATTACAGATGTCACATCTTAAACTAACCCTCTTTTTCTTTCAGCTAAGGAGCTTGTCTGCAGACTTATGGAGGTGGACCAGATGCTTAGGATCACAGCACAAGATGCACTTTGGCATGAATGGTGATTATGGTACCATATTGAATGCACAACAGAACAAAGATTTTATCACACATCTACACGGCATGCACTCACTTGTATGCTGTTTTCTGTGTCAGGATTGCTGGGAATGGTGCTTCAGAGAAGAATCTAAAGGATGGTGTGTGTGCCCAGTTTGAGAAGAACTTTGCTAAGGCTAAATGGCGGGTATGAATTCACTCTCTTTTCCATAACAGTACCATAACATGGTATTAATAAATATGAGGTAAGCAGAGAAGGATAGTATAACTGGATAAATGCTAGGTCCAATAATAAAGAAGACAGTTAATATAACATATTTGAATTAAATTTATGTAGTCTAGTTTAGGTTTTGTCTTTGTAATGATGATTGCACTTAATGTGCTCTAGTTCAACTTGGCTGTATGTTTTAAATTTCTGTGATATATTGTAATGGTCATAAGGAAGCCATGGGGACGTAAATGAACAAAGAAGTAAATCAATACAGCAGTGCTGGTCTAACAGCATAAGTAACAGCTATAACCCTCTTCTCTCTTTCCCTATGTGGTTCCCAGGAGTTGAAGGTATTGTAGTTCATTGTGAGGGAGAGTGGAAGGACAGAGCATGGGCAGAAACTCACACTCAGTCTGGCATGATTCAATAATAAAACATCTTTTAAATGGCTGGGCATCCTTTATAATTAATTACTTATAGTTATATAGGTGAAATAGTCAATAAACAACCAAACAAAACACTTGCAGTTAAATCTCAATCAGCTTCAAGATGTAATGATCATGTTGGGGCTGGTGAAGCTCTCCTCATACGCTCTGCTCCTGCTCACTGTCACTCTGCCTGTCCCAGAAGAGATCCATCCACTGAGCCCCATTGATAGTCTCAGATGTTCAAAGTGGCCCACTCTGCTCCTTTCTTACTCCTCATCTGCACTAGACTATAAAACCAGACTGGTACAAACTACATAATGATCAGTAATAGGAAAGAGGGTTTGATCATTACCTTTGTAGTCTTTTATATTAGTGTAGATAAGGAGAGGGAGAAATGGAAAGGATATAAGGGATATAGGCCACTGTGGACTGTTGAACGACAGTTATTTGAACTGTCATTCTTCTTAAACGAATCCTGGCTCACTCCCCCATTCTGTACCTTAGTGTTAGGCTATGCAGAACCTGCTCAGTCAAACCATATTGTATTTCCGTGTCCAAGTGGCTTTCACTTCCAGAGAATAAATTCCCTGGTTTACAAAACAACTTCTAAGCTCATACATTTTCCCCAACTCCTTCAGTGTTTGAAGATTAAAATGAGTCAGAAGAGATTTTCATAAAATGAAAATAAAGGTGAGTTACACATATTTGTTTGCTTACCTTTTCAGTCAGTAAGCTGTCAGGAGCTGCTTGGGGAAGTTGAGTCTTGAGAATGACTTAAACCAGGGTACAATATGTCATAACCTCCTGGAAGTAAAGAACTGGCACTATTATTGTAGTGCTCACTTCACACAAATCACATCCCAGCGCTTAGTATAAAGGTGCTAAATCATGGTGACTTGACAGACTTTTTGCCAAATGCTTGTCTTTGAAGCTTGTTTTTATGCTTTGCCTTAACCAACTACTGCATCAAAGCTTTTCTAGGGAAATATGGGTGGTAACATACTGTAAATGTAATTCTCTTTACCCCTGCCATCCTTCTCTCCTTTTTCTTTGCTTCTGTCGGTTTTGCAGAAAGCTATCCGTGTCACAACCTTCATGCAACGACTGAAGAATTCAGAGGCATTAAATGAAAGTTCAGCTGAAGTTCAGGGTGGTGGCCAAGCAGGAGATGGTGAAGGTGGTGTGTCTCAAGGGACAAGTGATGAGGGAGAAAAAGTAACGAGTGACGAAGGAGTGACATCAAGTAGTGTGTCTTTAGAGGTTACTGTTGAAAACACTCCCGCAGATATGGACCACGATGAGGGGAGGAGTAAGGAGGCAGAAAAACAGGAGGAGATTAAGATGAGTATTGGCCCATCTGTGGGAACCTCCCCATCAGATGTTCAGGAACCTCTCTGCCAATCAAATGCAGCCCCCAAACTCATAAAGCAGGAAGCTGATATGGTTGGTACAAAGAAGGCAGCAAGTGATGGAACCAGGAAAATGGCTGCCAATTTTGGTCAAAATAAAGTTGTACCTGAAACCAAAACTACCCCTGTGGTGACACCTGACTCCTCCAGGCAGGTAGCTGGTTCTTTAGGTACTAATCTTGACAGAAAACACACACCTACTTCTCCTGATCCCAGCAGCAAACGTAAGATGGCTGCAACACTCCATGGCCCTTTGTCCACAACTTCTGCTACAGCAATGGCCTCCCCAGAGAAGAGACAAGCCACACAGAGGGAGCAGAAGGATGATACTGACGGAAGTTGGTGTCAAACGCAAGTACCTGAGGCAGTGGCAGAGAGATCGGTGGGAACATTAGTCAGCCCAGCTGTAGGGCCTGGAGCTGGGGTGGATAAAGGATTAGGGGTCAGATTAAGGGATGATTCTAGCCCCATGAGAAGAAGGGACAAAGATGCCAGAAGAATAGACAGATACAGTGCTGAGCTTAGTTTAGCCAGGGCCGGTTCTGCATCAGGACAGGGTTGTTATGGAGTAGGCAGCTCTGCTAGTTTGGGGCGTCATGCCACACCATACAACCCAGATGCTGGGACCGTAGGGATGGGGATGGCAGGGAGCTATGGAAGTCCATACAGCTCCATGTATACGAGTGGAGGAGCAGTAGGGATGTATGGGACTGGGCTACAGCACTCTGCAGGTGGGAGCACTACTACAAGTGACTGGCAGATGGACAGTGTGATTGAGCAGATAGAAAAGCAAATGGCAGCTGTGCTGGAGAAGATCGAGGGAGACATGCCCTCGCTTTTAGAGCAAATCAGTGACTGCCCATCTGAATCACCACGTGCCCGAAGCACACACGCCTCACCCGCCACCTCCCGCTCACGCTCCTCACAACAATCCTCAACTGTGACTTCAGCCACTCCTCCACCTCTTCCTACCTCTCCCAGGCCTGTACTGCCATCACTTCCTCGCCTTACTATCCCTCCCCCCTCCTATCCCCCACCCTCTCCACCCACACAAGCCTCATCCCAGGCTGCAGGAGAGCAAGACAACAGGGATGGACAGTGGAGTGCTGCTCGTCCTAACCAGTCACCCAGAGCTGGAATGGGGAGGGGGCTATGAAGCAGGTGCAATACACAACACCTGGACCACTGGATTTATAGTTTCAACTTTAAAAACTGTGTCTCACTTGCTCCCCAGATGAAAGGTAACAATACAGAGTGTGGCTGTGTATTCATATTGAAACAACTCTTACTGTGGCATTTAAAGTCGAAGAGGAGTAGAATCCTGTATTCTACTGTGTGACAGCTGCAAAGACCAGTATTTATGCATCTAAAATTTCAGATTGTGTGCATGAATGCTCACTACAACACTGCCTCATATTAAAATCCAAGCACTAAGCACAGTTTGCAAATTATACATTTGCACACGTAAGAACAATGTGGAAATTCTCAGCTAACAGTGAGAGTTAATAGTTGAGAAATGTTATGATTTGCATTACTGCCTGCAAGACTGTAAATAAATACAAAATACATTTGTTTTTGTTGGGTTTTTTTTTATTTTTATTCTTGCTCTACTCCAATGTTGTGAATTTTGCCATATCAAAACTGGCATGTACAAATCAGCTCATTATCCCTTCAGCCCATGAGTTTTTTTTTTGTGTGTGTGTGTGTGTATGTGTGTAGCTGTTCCTTCTCATTCTGTAGTGAGGCTGCAAAACATGAGCTTGCAGTCACACAGTTGTACAGAAGGGTATGAAACTAAACTGATCCATTCCTTTCCATTGACTGATATTTGTTTTGTTGTATACTGTATTTAAACTGTCACTCAAAAGTCTTGTGAGTTGCTGTACGCCTGAAAAACTCTAGATGCAAGATATTGTATAAAAGCTTTGTAATAGCACATTCACAAATGCATTCCCTCTTGTTTTTCCACTTTCAAAAATGCTTCTCCTGAAAGTTTGTTATTCCTTTTTCGCCAGGTTCGTTGATACGCATTGAATTTGGTAACGTTAATTGATAGTGCTGTCTATATTTGCTCCTTTTTACCATGTAAGAAGTCTTTCTGGATTTCATTCAGATTTTGGTTCTATGTAACACCAGGTTTTGTGCTTTTCTCCTGAAAAACATCCACTATTCTGTGCTTCGTTTGCAAGTCTTTAATAAAAGTGAAAAACAAGCTAGAACTTGAGTTGTTTCATTGGTTAAGTCCTGGGACAACACGAACAACACATCAACTGCTTTTTGTGTAACTGGAACTACAACTAGGCGTTTTGGTGCTGCATGCTAAAAGAACCGTTGTCCACTCCTTCTCCGGAGACGTCTTATCGCGCCTTGCCTACAAGTTCCATCTGGCCTTGCGTGAACTTCGGATTAGTCTATGCTTGGTAAAGCGCGGGGGTGAAAAAACATTCGCGTTTGTAAACGTTAACATACGCTTAAACAATGTAATAGCGCGGAACTCTATACGTTGTACCCTCTGTGTTTTTCCGTTAAACATTAAACAGACGTAAAATGCCGTATTTATAAAAAACAAATCAGATAACATTTTCAGTGGACCCTCTGGAGCAGAATGATGGTTGTGTCTGTAACGTGCACATGTTGCTGCTTTGCTTTGCTTTCAACTGAAATAGAGTGAGGGGAAACGGTTCGGGAACAGCCGGGCAGGCAGCCGTCCAGCGGAAAAACTCACACAGAGCCCGCCACCCTGACACACTTTTGTGTTTGCAGTCAACGGCACTGTTGAATCGTCACGTTCTTGTTAAGTTTTTTGCTTAAATACAAGCCGATTTTAATACTACTGATCAGGCCGAGTAATATCGGATGTGGTAAGTTCTGCACACTTGTGTAGCTCTCGTCTTGGTAATGTTAGCCCCAGCTAGTCGGCTAACGTTAGCTGGTTAGCGGCACAAGGAGGAAAAAGTCACTGGGTGGCTAGATAGCTAGAAAGCTAGCTAAACACAAGCTAACAACTACGCAGTCGTTTGATCTGCGTTATTGGTGGTCGTTATCGGTAGTTACCGTCGGGTAACTGAACTATTTCAGCTCTCCGCCGTGGCTAGCCGTAGCTAAGAAGCCACTTTAACGTATGGTTAAATTAGCATTTGCACATTTTTGTGCACGTCAGTGCTGTTGAATATTCTGTGGTAAATAAGGATAACGGTAGCTTGAAAGCTAGTTGGCCACAAACAGATGGACGCAGTGTTAAGATGCAATCCAGCTAACTTGTATCACGCAACCTAGTACGTACTGGCAGTTTTCTGTACCTACTGGTAAACTATGTTGATATATTAACCTAACGATAGCAGGTCAATCGGTGTTGCCACAGTAACGCAATATTCGCTAATGTTAGTGTCTTTCCATATCTTGCCTAGAGTATGCAGCCTGTTAGTGTGACATCAACCATATTCACATGTTTCAGTTACGAGAAAATTGTGGATTTTTTTGTTTTTATAGTTCCTGTGTACAAAGATGAGAATGGGGAGCCACTGGACGTGTGTACCCGACAGTGTGCGGCCCAGTCTTTTTCTGGGCCTTTGTCGTTTGCCAGGCACCCCCTCCCCCAATACTCCTCCTCTGTGAGGAATGCTAACCCCTAACCTCAGTGTGTCTCAGGGCCCAGACGCTCAGCATCTCGGTAGCAAGTGTCCTGCTCACTGTCATACCTGTCTCAGTCGTCTCTGCAGGACCATCAAACTTGACTGGATATGCGTTTTACTGGACTCAAGAAAACAATAATGCCTTCAAGCCACACCACAACTATTAGTGTTGCAGTGGGATTATATCTCTTTCGATTGTGCCCTAAGATGTGTTATTTCTTTGAAAGTGCATTGTAGCTCATGCGATGGTATATTCAGTCTACACCCACTTTCGGATGAGTTCTTGTTAACCTGTAACCGAAACAAAGATGCTGTGGTTTACGGATTTCATTCAGCGCCAGCCCGGTAGGCAGGGTCTGGAGTTTGAAAATGTCACTGCACAGTGGGCAGTGGGAACTTTCTTCTCTTGCACTAGTGTCAGACGTGCTCCGAATGCGATTTTAGTTCAATTTCATAAAAGATCGCTGGAGGTCTTGCAGTTCATTGTACAGAAACACACACGGCGTGCATCTCCTGGTAGCAGGGGCGGGCTAAGTGCGTGTTAGCTTCTCCTTCCTAGCCAATGAGCTGCGCGCCTGGCTGAGCAGCGTGCTCACGGCCACCCTTTCCTGCTGAATATTTCAGCCCATGCGTCACTGCTCCTCCGCCCCTTTCTCCCAATCTGCCATTTTGGTTTTGTTCCCGTCTGCAGTCGCAAAGCCAGCAACGCAATTACACAGGAGAGACACCCAGCACGACATAGTGACTCGACAATATAGTGCAGACCATCCTAATTCCGCATCGCCTTTGTTTTTCTTTGTACAAATCGTCGAATTTGCAATCATAGTTATTACTCACATATAGACACCGTGGGAGAGGAGCGGGTTCGCACTGGGAAGGGACCGAGAAGGATTATTGGTAAGAAAAGCGAAATCAATGAAGCACGAGTGTAGAGGCTAGCTTCTAGCCACTAGTTCGCGTTATTGCTTATATTGAGTGATAAACCTAAAAGACGTGCTTTGTCATCTACTGTAATATTACATCGTATTAATAGAGAAGCTGTGGTAACTAGCTGTCAAACCCTTCACCGTCTTTTGCAACATAGCTACAGCTGCTAGCTTGTAAAGTTGTGTTCCGCACTAGGGTTAATACAGGCCTAGGCCGAACTGCTAATGGATGGGCCGGTACTCTGGTGTTGTCTTGCCACTAAGTTATTAATGTTCCTACTCTGTCAACTTGCCAAATCACTTAACTGATTAGTGGCACTCAACCTAGCTGGGAACTAGCAACAACAGTACTAACTGAGGGACTTTGCTGTATCGTGCCGGATGCCTTCATTTTGGTTTTTGACGAACAGCAGCAGTTCTGTTTGCAATAAATCGTAAATTTCACTATAGCTGCTCGTGGTTGTATTTGTTATAGAGTTGGCCTTACTCATTTCAGCATCTGAATTTGGGGAAAGGTTTATAAACTTCAGTTTGACATTTGAATGCTGGTTTGTTAGCTGCATTGGATGCGGAAATTGTGGCTGAGTGTGTTCAGAGCGGTGGGAATGTGTTCGAGAGGTAATGCGGCCTGTTTCACTTCCCGGAGTGACTGACATTGTCCCGAGTGTTGTGTTAATCTTAACTTAAGTGTGTGTTTTTTATTATTTTTTTTGAAAGGTCACCACGATTTTTAATGTTTTAATACCGAGAGTTTTTCCGGCGACCGAATACGATGTCCACACCTGCGGGCCAGTGTGAGGTGTTGCTCACTTTACCGCAGTGAAGTTTTAATGATTCAGCTCTTTTTGTTGAAACCATGTTGGGAGGTCCTTAAATACCGCTATAATAAACAATAGAAGTACATAAACAAGCCAGCCCTGTCTCTGAGCATGAAAAGGACTGATAATGCTGCTATTCATGTCTTTTCCAGGCTCCCTTCGCATTTGAGCAGATTTGTGTTTGGCCTGCAGCCAACCCAGCTGCTCCCTAGACTAGAAATCCTCTCTTCACTCTCTTCAACATGAAGGGGATTGGGTGCTATTGCTCAAAATAACAGAATGATAGCTGTTCAATATATTTCTTAATGATTTCCCTCTTGTAAAAAACACTTTGAAATACAGACATAAGGCATTTGAACTATAATTTATTGTTGAAAGTGTGACAGTTTTTTCTTTTGTAAATGAATTGATGTAAATTGGTACTCGAAGAATTAAGACATTATGAATAAGCTGGTTCTGTTGTACATCTGATGTACAGATGTCCAGCTCGCCGCTGTCCAAGAAGCGTCGCTTGTCAGGAACAGAGACGAAGACGGGATCCCACTGCTCCTCCTCTAACTCTGTCAGAACTGATCTGTCCCATACACCTGCCAACGTAAGTACAAACACATGTACTGTGTATTTTGGGTAGAAGCTGTACATACATTTATTGTACCTCCTGTTATCGCTTTCCAGGGCATGGCTAAGAATGGCAATGATGCTGAGATTGATGAAGGCCTGTACTCCAGACAACTGTAAGTCTGCTTTTTGTCATTTTGTCTTGAATAAGAACAATGAGTATTAATTCAGCTGGGTTTTAAATTATGCATTTTTGTATTAATGGCTTTTTTTTCTCCTCTGTAGTTATGTTTTGGGCCATGATGCTATGAAGCGCATGCAAAACTCCAATGTCCTCATCTCTGGTATGAGAGGTCTTGGAGTGGAGATTGCCAAGAACGTCATCTTGGGAGGAGTTAGAAGTGTCACTGTGCATGACCAAGGAGTTGCAGAATGGGTGGACCTCTCCTCTCAGGTGTGTTGAAAATTAAATAGATGTTTTCGTCTTGTGTGAACACTTTTTTTTGGTTTGTTGGTTTTTTTTTTTTTTTTTTATTTAGTCCTATGCTGACATGAATCACTTTTACCATCCATCTCTTTTATATGGGGTAATCCTGATTTATCAGTGGGTGGTCTCTGCCTAGGCCACAATGGTAACTACACCCCGTTTTAGAGTTTGTTATAGTGGACAGATAGCTTTGGTCTGTGTGAGACCCTGAATTTTAATGTCTTCATAAGGAAAGTCACATAAATGTGTGACTAGACTGCTCACATATTCTTTTGTGAGGCTTTGCAGTGACTGTTGTTTTTTTGTTTTGGTTTTTTCTCTGATCATGAAAAATGTGATATGCAAGCTATTAGAGCTGAATCTCAGCTGTGTCTATGATGGAGTAAGAGCTTAACGTTGTGCTCAGGCATTTCTAGCTCAGCCACTGGTATTTGTTCCAGTGTCCTTTCTCATGAAATACCCTTTGTGCAATTGCTTCAAAACCCTTCCCATTTTGCACAATTTATTGTTAGATTTAATTTTAGATTAATAAATTTGCTGGTATAATGCTAAAAATGATTGTTAGAAATGTTCGATATTTAATAAAAACAGTACTAGAATGTAATTCAGAATGGTATTCTGACACTTGTCAGATGTGTGGTAAACTGAATTGATTAGGCATAACTTAGAAGGTCACACAAATGGATGTGTCTCACAATTTTCACTGCACATCAGTTTAAAAACAGTAAACTGTGAAGCAACTCTCTGTAGAATTCTATTATGAAATTGTGGCAAGATCCAGGCAAGTGTTGAAAGTATTTTTCATTAATTGTGAAAACCTTCAGAACCAGTGGGAGTCCGTCTAGAGTTTGGACTAAACTCAGTAACAGGACAAGAATGGCCTTGGTGTTCATAGCTTGAGTCATTGTTCACACAAACATGTTCAGGAAGTTTTTATGTTGGATAAACCCAACAATCATTTCCATATTTTCCTAAATAATTACATGTTCTTGCACAGACATGAGTGGGTGTGGTGCAGCAGAATTGTGACAAAAACCAGTTGTCCCTTCCAACTCCAATTGCTTATTTTTGGTGTCAACAGAGTTAGTTTTTTGATTCAGTCCTTTTCATGTGTAAACATTTGCAGATGGATATTTTTAGTCTAGGCACTGGCATTGTTCTCCTTGATTCCCATATTTGGTTCTCATCCCCTAGAATGACTTGGCATCAATAATATCATCATAATCATATAGCTTTTTTGTTTTGTTAGTTTTACCTTCGGGAAGAGGACCTGGGGAAGAACAGGGCAGAAGTCAGTCAACCCCGTTTGGCTGAACTCAACAACTACGTTCCTGTGACCGCCTACACTGGAACGCTCACTGAAGACTACCTGACCAAGTTTCAGGTATAACTTGAAGTTGTTTTTATTTTTTTGTTGTTTGTTTTGTTTGTTTGTTTGTTGTTGTTGTTGTTTCAGCTTTACAAAGCAAAGACAAGAGTGCTTTTTAAAATGGTCTTTTTTTGTGACGTAGGTGGTAGTGCTAACTAATTCAACTCTGGATGAGCAACAGCGTTTGGGGGAGTTCTGTCACAGCAAGGCAATCAAGTTTATTGTTGCAGACACTCATGGTCTGTTTGGGTAAGGCTCTGATGTTTGTTTGCGTCATTGTTCACATGGAATCGATACCCACTTGTCAAAGGGTAATCATGTGTATTGTTTTCGGTTTTCTAGCCAGCTCTTCTGTGATTTTGGTGAGGAGATGATTGTGTACGACACCAATGGAGAGCAGCCACTGAGTGCCATGATTTCCATGATTACCAAGGTTAGTACTAAACCTACATTCAAGTTTGTTTTTAATGCACTTGACACTTTGGCTTTTGTTGACTCAAATGTTGCTTATTTTTTGTTTCTTCAGGACAATGCAGGGGTCGTGACATGTCTGGATGAGGCTCGTCATGGTTTTGAGAGTGGAGACTATGTCACCTTCACAGAGGTTCAGGGTATGACAGAGCTCAATGGCTGCCAACCAGTAGAAATCAAAGTTCTGGGTAAGATGCCTTGTTTGTATAATTAGAAGACATGTTTTTGGTTTGTCTTGTTATGACCTTTACAAATTGCTGCCCCATCATCTCTTTTTCCAGGTCCCTACACATTCAGCATTTGTGACACAAGTGGCTTTACAGATTATGTAAGAGGAGGAATCGTCTCCCAGGTCAAGATGCCCAAGAAGATCACCTTTGTAAGTAGCAGCCCATTTCTACACAAATACACAAGCATTGATGTGGCAACATGATATTGGTGTATAAAACTACAACTTTAATTATTGACCTTTGTAAAATTTTTTTTTTTGCTACTGATCAGCAACATCACAATATAGGTGCTCTCATTATGTACTGTTGCTGTTACAAGTGAACATTTTTATATGGACTCAATTTATTGCATGCGTTTCCTGTGCAGAAATCGATCTCTTCCTCCATGGCTGAGCCAGAGTTCTTGATAACAGACTTTGCTAAGTTTGAGCGTCCAGGACAGCTGCATGTGGGCTTCCAGGCTATCCATGCTTTCCAAAAGAAACACAGCCGCCTTCCTGCACCTTGGAGCCAGGTAAATATTGTTCTTGATAGTGGCAGTATTGTATTATATATTGGCACTGTATATCACAGTGGCTTTAAGTTGCTGTACAATTACAGGTAAAATATACTTAATTCCCCCCTGTCCCATATCTCAGAGCCTTCAAATTTTATTAATGTACTATTGGTAGACTGTCAGCAAAAATCAATGTGGAGAGCTCCTACAATAACAGAAACAGTTGCAGTAGAATTACACATAAATAATTGTGCGGCAAGTTTAAGCCAGTAACATGTATTTTGTAACACGTTCAACATGCTGAGGTGTTTATTCCAGGCTGATGGTGATGAGCTGTTGACATTGGCCAAGGAGGTGAACTCTGCCCAAACAGGCTCTGCCAAAGTGGAGCAGCTGGATGAAGCTCTTATCAAAAAGTTGTCATTTGTTGCTGTTGGTGATCTGGCCCCTCTTAATGCCTTTTTTGGGGGTCTGGCTGCACAGGAAGTGATGAAGGTCAGTGACATGCTGCTCTGTCCTGTAAATCTGGTCCAGCTATGTTTGTTTTGTTTTTTCAGAGCCATGTGATGTAAAAAAAAAAATCACTTGACAGTCCTAATTGTTATGTACTTCTTGTTTTTTAGGCATGCACTGGAAAATTTATGCCAGTAATGCAGTGGTTGTATTTTGATGCCCTGGAGTGCCTGGCCGAAGATGAAGGGGTCACGCTCACAGAGGATGAATGCGCCCCTGTAGGTGTTGAGAACAAATCCCACACAATG
>OMLM01010569.1:14844-26910 GCA_900302695.1 Helostoma temminkii
GGTACTGTTTGACTAAACAAAAAAAATGTAACTCTAGATTTGTGAGACTTTGTGCAAATCTTGGCTGAACTCCTCAAGATAGTGTGTGAAATTGTTTTTAGTATGTATTTTGCTACAAGCATTCC
Source organism: Helostoma temminkii (assembly GCA_900302695.1). NCBI lineage: Eukaryota > Metazoa > Chordata > Actinopteri > Anabantiformes > Helostomatidae > Helostoma > Helostoma temminkii. The sequence goes on from OMLM01010569.1 coordinate 14,970, forward strand.
ACAGATGTCAAACCATCAAGGTCTTGCTCCTCCAACACAGCCTCCTCACTATGAGGGAACTTAGGGAGGAGATAAGGGAGGAGAAGCAAATTGGATAGCAGTCAGGTTCACTAGTTCAACTCTTGTTTGCGGGAGAAAATATGCTGAAACAGGGAATTTTACATATGCAAATTATTGCTGAAGCACTTTTATGGTTGATTTGTGTCATTCCTACAAATTGATGATGAGCAACTAATCATAGAAGCCTGGGATAGAGCACATTTTACTGCAATACAACATGTGGGAAAACTTTGTTTGTGGTTGTTGTGCATGCACAATGTTGTGCATTGTGGTTTGATTATAATCATATTGTAATATGATTTTGTATATATCTATTGTAAATAGATCAGAGCTGAAACAATTCATCTGTTGGTCGATCTGAAAACTTTCATGATGCTTTGGCGTATTAAGTGTTGAAAAATGATTGAATATCAACTCTTAGCAGATTTAGTGTAAGTCATTTATTGCCAATGACAATAACTAAATGACACTAAATAACAGAGCATATAGATGGAGATTTTCCCCACTATAAAATGTATCAGTATAATTGATTTGAATGCAATGCTGCATTCAAATGTGGCTAGTACACAGACATTTAATTAATTAATGTCAGAGCTCTGAGCTGTCAGAGCTCAGAGAGAAGGAATGATCACCTTAAGTCCTTGGCCAGAACCGTCCTGGACGAGAATCTCAAGGTAAAACCCAAAGGCAACAATACCATGAAAAGGTGCAAACCTTCTTTTGCTACTCTGATTAGCAGCTTTATGTCACCACTTTTTTGGGGGAAAAAAAGAGAACCATGATCCAACTCAGCGTCCCAGCTCCTCTGGTTCACACATAAACAATCCCAAACACATGGAGCAGTTTAAATGCTTCAGAAAACAGTGAAGCTGAATGAGAATACATAATTTCTCATAAATTAAACATTGAAAAATGTTTACAGGATGAGTAAGCTTGCAACATAAATGTTGTTTTAATTCAATCAAAATATATTAAATTCTATCACAGGAAATGCACAACAGCCAGTAAACTGTCTCAAGTGGATTTGGATTGTTAGTGTCTGTTGTTTTGGGGAATGTTGCGTGAAGTTTTCGCTATTTCTCCACCAGACGTCTTTTGATGGATTTTAGTCCAGCAACTGAACCATCTCTATCATTGTTCAGCGGATACCAACATTAAGAATCTCACATGCAGCACATGTTTCTATGGCTAAAAAAAAAAAAAAAAAAGCATAAAAGGATCGTTAAAAAAAACAAACAGCAGACTTTCTAAAAGGTTATTTCTCTGCTTTGTCTCCAAGCTGAACACTCTGACGTAGTTCAGCAGACGCACAAACATTAATCAACGCTGGAGCATAATAAATGGTAACAACTACATGTAAGCAACTGTAATTCTAAGTTTTTCAAATGGCCCAGTGACACTAAACACTGAAATGATGTGCTCCCATATGTATTCTGAATAGCAAACTGCAATTTGCTGTGTGTAGCACAGAGTAGTCTATCCCCATCTATCCCCTTGAAAGACAATCGAATCAGAGTCAGCTCAGAATTAACATTAATAGCACCTCTTTAGTCTTTACCGTTTCCTCCATGAGTCTGTGCATTTCATCTTTGTACAGCTGTATGAGAATGAGGAACAGAAACAGTGTGTACATTAAACACATACTCCACATCACACGGAGAGTCGTTTCTGAGCCTCCAGCTATACTAACACAGAGGGTACTTTCTCATCATTTTTCTGTCATCATTCTTTCCAGATCAACAATCTGAGTGTGGTAAAATAAACCTATTAAATAACCACGGTCAACATAACTCTCCTGTGTTACTCCACTAAATCTCTCTGCTTCTCCCTTCCACCTTTCTTTCCATCTCTGTTCACATCTACCTCCTTAAAAAGGCATAACACGAGACCAATCTGCGCGGGTTGCCCCACACACACACACGTGCACACACTGCGGTGCACATGCAACTCATTGAAAGTGGATAATCAATGTCATCACATTTACACATGTATGAAAGAAAACATGAGTTACAAACTGGAAGTGGAGACATGGCTGTTTACAAAGCAGAGTCTGCGAAAGGCAGCTGCATTGTGGGAAACGTAGGATGCAGTGTTTTTTAAGTCTGACTCGTATTAAAGACTAAAAGACAAGAGATCCCAACCATCAAGTCCCACAACGTTTGCCTGTCTCACACCGTGTCAATCAGCACATCAGTTGTGATCACATGCTAATAAAGTTATAAGCCATTTTAATATCCAAGCGGTAAGAATGTGCATGTGTGTAAGTAATATAAATAAGCTTGTTTGGCTGTTTTGGAATGTAGTGAGCTAAAGTACTATCTGGAACTGGCATAAAAGGTCATCGAAGTATACATAAAAAAAAAAGAAAAAGAAGCTGGAGATGTGTGTGAATACAAAGTGTGGATGCTCTGTCATGTCCTACATCCATCTGATTATATACAGACTTCAGAAAGCTCACACTTCCATCAGACCTGACAAAATCAATGGCAAATTGTGAATTGCAATCGTATCTGACACCTTCCGTCAGTAACTGCGAGACAGAAATGTCATTTTCTAAAATCACATGTCTTCTATCTATCTAGATTAAAGTTATTTCTTATTAATTGTGTTCAGTTTGCATTTGGAAAAAAGTGCTTTGCAAATAAACTAAAATCTGCCACGTTAACTTAATTCCCAACATAAAGTGCGTTTGCACGTATTTGTGGGTTTCACTTCACACCCAACAGTGTGTCTAACATTCCCAGTGGACCAACAACACTTCTTGGCTCAGGATTTTAACTAATACTCTGAGGTGCAATAACTTTATGGTCCAGATTATACTTATGACTCCAAACTGATGACCTGATCTTATCCTCAGTGGGCCATAGCTAGAGGGGAAAACAGCATGGAAAAATCTCAGAGAGGAAGAGAGGGAGGAAAAGAGAGTGTTGATGTGCGCCTGTGTGTGTGTGTGTGTGTGTAAGAAAGAGAGACAGGCACGCTGCAAGAAAGAGAGTGAAGACTGTTCAGCTGGGGCTGTTCTTTGTTATAGGAAATGATGGGAGGGTTGTTTGGGGGCAGCATGGTTTTAACCCTGTGACCGCTCCCACTCGTGAGAACCGAGTCCCTGGCCATGTGTCCTTAAAACCCTTCACTTCGGCATACACAGACACACTGCTGCACGTACACACACGCAGCCCAACTCGACAAGCAAAACACATCAACTCAGGCAGAGAAAGAAAGTCCACAATAGAAGCAGGAACATTATCATACCTTTCTACCAGTGCATGTGGACTTGTGCCAACTATGCAGCCTATAAAGCCCCCCCACTAAAAATAAGTCACCCAATTATGTTTTGGTAAAGATTTCAAACACTACTTATTCACATTTAATTAGAAGCCTATATGAAGACAAAAGCACAACCAGTCCAATGACGACAACAGCAGGAGGAGGAAAAAGGATTGTGAGGGCAAATCTATCTGTGCACTTCATTGCACCTTTTGTTGGAATTATTTAATCCTTGAACGAGCCATAAGAGGTTCTTTAGCTTTCCCAGAAGTGAAAACGCAGCAGTGATCAGACAGGAAAAGCCAATCCAGGTGGGAGAAGTGAAGCAATGCTGCTGGTTCCCTTCCCCCAGCTAATTACCCATGTGCCCTTGGGCAAGACCAAGACAACTTCTCTAGTAGGCCGTTGTGTATTGGTTTCACATCGGAGGCTACCAGGTGCAGATGTCAAACTCAGGTCAACTGTCCCTCTTCAGAACCCATAAATCTTCCAGTAGACTTCAACACCTCCACACCTGAAGTCGTGGCATCTACGTAATGTATCAGTTTTAAGATGCACAACTTGCGCGTTAAATCTGTTGATTGTTTTTCTAATTGTTCCGGGAGCTGCCATGTGAACTGAATTATGTTTCTATAGGAAAGTAACGTAGAGCGTTTTTATGCGGAACAAAACTACAAACGTGTGAACTGTGCTGGAATCAAAGTTTGAAAAGTGTACCTCTGATTTCCATACAACGTAGGCGTGAGAGATGGACGGCTGCACTTTCCTCTGAAGCCACCTCCGCGGAGAAAACAGGGTGCCCGTGCTACCGGACGCCGCTGCTCCGGTTCCCCTCACCAGAAAGGGTAAATCCCCGGCGGTATTCCTTTTGGCACGCTTCACTGTATCATAGTCAAAGTGGAAGTTGGAGGATGGAGAAACATCCAAAGGTATGGAGGGAGAGGACAGGGACGGGGTTATGGGCTCCTTTAGTGTCGGAATCTTGGTGCGTAAAGCCGGTTTCACAGCCATGCGCTCCGGGGACGCACCTGCGTCCGTAGCCCCTGCAGAAAAAAGTCCTCCGCTTGCTTCATCGGTACCTGTCCCACAGTGTCTTATGATAGCGGGATCCAGGCTGCGGGTTTGGCGTAGCCTCCGTTTGGTTATGGCTTTGGAGGCAGGAGAGGAGCAGGAAAAGACGCTGTTGAGAAGTCCTTGAGCCGCAGACATAACTCCTTATTTTGGATTTCACATCTCCTTTATAGCTCCAGCTGTGAAACAAGATTGTGGTGTCTCTCCATCAAAAGAAAATAGCGACCACCAGCCTGCGAATAGCTGGAATTTTACGCATTTGGCTCCAGACGCTGCGCAAACAAGCAAGTCGATGCTGCCTTTACTCCACAGTGCTCCTCTGCACGTTGGTCATCGCCACACTGGAGTTGCGTGAGGAGACAGTGTGAGAGCGTGTGTGCATTAGTGTGGGAGGGGTTCAGGAAGAACTGTAGTACCACTCACTTACTCACACCACTTTTACTCTACTGACCTTGTGGTGCCTTTGGTGCACAATTAAAGACTGGGGCCACGCTGCGTTTCAAAAATTAATAAACTCACTTTTTCATAAGAGTAATTAGGTAAGTAGGCAGCCACAATAATTACACAGGCACAAGGTCATGCATGCAGACAGACATGATTTAGCTAGGGATGAAAATAGGCCTATTAATCCTTGCCTTCCATTAATCCCCCTCACTGTCAGGGAATAATAGGCCTATCAGTGAAGCCTGATGGGTGCTATTATTAGCTAAACAATAAATGAGTCATAGGATTAATGACGTTACTTTATACACCTGTGCATGAGCCAGACATTCAGAAACTAAAGGCTAAAAAGCTCAGACATTTCAGTGCGTTTAGATGGCTGTGTGACTCTTTTGGATATAGGGAGAAAGGAGAGAGCGTGTGAGAAAGAAACACTCTGGCCTATGTGTGGCCCACTGTGTGAAAGTATGGGAAAAATGAAAAGAGACAGCAGGAGCCCGGAGAGGAGGGTGCCGGACGGCTGATAAAGGAGCTTATGAAGCTGCGCCGCATGACACACTTGCACATACACACAACACAGCATGACATGACACAGATAACAGCTGTGATAGATTTGACCCTTCTAAAAACAGTCTGCTGGGAAAAAGAATGACTCGGTATGAGCGAAAACGCAGAAGCTGGAATCATAAAAAGACAACCTGGTGTTTATTAGTTTATTAAAAGAAGTTTATGGAAAGACATCAGCACTTGAGGCATGCCGCTGCACCACTCCCACTTGGGAAAGTAGCCAAAAACAACAGCAATACTGAGGAAGAGCCCATAATATATTAAACACATAATGTTCTCATATACAGATTTTGAAAGCACAGCGTGACCCTTGCAGCATCCTTGATTTTTCATTTTCCTGCCTTCAAGCTCTTCATCGTATGCTAAAGACAGTCTGAGCTGCAAGTCTCAGGTTACTAATGTGAGCATTTTAATGTGGAACAGCGATCATTTGTCACGACTGTCAAACTATGTCAGATGCAGCAAAAGGCAGGAAAGTAAGTCCACAGAACTACACTTTCAGTCACGTTTGGTATTTAATACACACTGTCCATATTTGGTATACGATAGTAGAGCAGCACTGTCTGAAACCATTTTAAGCAAAATGAGTCTACATTCTGCTACAGCTGCAGAGGCCTGGTTTCCTGTGCCAGGGATCAGTGTAAATTTCATTGTCTAATCCTGTAAGACAGATATGAATGGGAAGGTTAGAAGGTCAGGAACAAAAGAAGTAAAATTACTGGCATGAAAGGAATAACTGTCTGCAAACGTAAATGCGCATATCCACACACGGTTGCAGCTACCCTAGAGCAGACTATTACAGACTATCTGGACAAGGATTTCACATGGTCCTGGCTGCACATGTATCCTCATACAGTCTGTGGTTTATATTTGAGGGATTACTGAGACATAATGAATTTTTTACAGCATTTTACCTGAAGGAATGCTATTTCCCCCCAAAATGAAATCCTGTAAGATAAAGGTTATACCTTATGAGACATGTCTTACTTTATTGCATAGGCAACTTAAATATTAGCAGCAGACAAGCTGGGTACTGAAACAGAGTGCGAACATACAAGGTTTTATTCATTTTCATCTCATATCTCTGAATTGATACATACAGTATTTTACTTTCCTCTTTGTTATGTTTTATCCCAATGATCCTTGTACATCTATTTTATGCAAATATTTTAGATATATGTAAAATGTAGAACGCTTGTGTAATCTGTTTGGTGTTGACTTTATGAAATGACAGAGCTAACCATAACAGAGAAATTACTTTCGTGTCGGCGCTTTTGTGCTCACATACTGACCTCTTTTGGCCATATTTTGAATGAGCACTACGAGTACGGTGTCTGTGAGAGGTCAATTCCACTTTTCAAATCGCGCTTTTCGTGTTGCCTTTATAGTTATGGGAAATGTGGTGAATAGAAGATGTTGGTTTGATTCCACAGTGGTTATAAGCCTGCAACTCCAGCCAGTCGGTCAGAACTGATGAAGCCTTCTGGATGGAAGGCGAACCGTCTTCAAGAACCAAGACATAAGTCCAGTTGCTACTTAACAGAACCTTTGGACTATGTTGGTTCATGAACTACAAAAACTACTAGATGAAACTGTATGTCCACTAATGTCTTCCACTGTCTCACAACAACACTATTGGGGACGAATAGTGCATAATATATATATACTATAATATCGTATACATACATGTTCGCATATAACAGATGAAGATAATATTTGCATTTTGATCCCTGTTGCACTTGAAATATAATTTTACAAGGAGTCATTGAAGGCAGCTAAATTCATCCTAGCACAGCGCCATCCTTCCACAGTCTGTTTTGGTGGGAGACCCCTCGACGAAAAGCGCTCGGCAAGGAAAGGGTTAAGGAGTTTATAGGGTCCGGATCGATGCCTCCTCTCCCACACGTCGCCATGAACAAATGAATTCGCGGGGAATTAAATATCAATTTCACAAAGGAGAAAGAGTCCTGTGCTTTGAACCCGACCCCACCAAGGCTAAAGTGTTATATGACGCTAAGGTAACGTTTTATATAATGCTAGCGTTAAGCCAGTGTAGCTGTACGGTATTTTGACTACGTACAAACGAAGGTTTTTTTTGTGGAAAAGCAGTAGATCTGGGATAAGTTATATGACGTGACAGCGGAGAGCACAGGCCTTAGAGAAATAACGTTAGCCGTCAACGCTAGCTAATAGCTAACTGTTTCTTTTAAGATTTCCGGGTGCGTTTGGTTGCACGGTTCTCCTACAAGCACTTAATTTAAGTAACATTAGTAAACCAGCCATGGTGTTTTTGCGGGTGTTAATTTATTTTAAAGAAGGCTTCACTGTGAGGCTTTTCGTTTGAACTAATAATGCTAGATGATGTTGTTTAAACAAGTGTTAGGTGGTCTTTTATTGAACATTAAAGGTAACCATCACCCAAACTACTTTGTTAAGCTAACACAAAATACACAAACGCACTAACTGAACTGTGGCTCTAACTTAAAAAAGTAAAAACTAACCAATAGATGCACCATTATCCCCTCTTTTACTGCGTCAGCTGTTTGCTATTTTAATGGAATAGAGTGCTAACTAATAGGATGACACTGCCGTGTTTGAAACAGACAAAATACCTCAACCGAATTTAAAATGTTGTAACTTTATTTATATCGACTAGGAGTGTATTTCATTCACCAGCGGGAAAGTTAGCTAGCTAACGCTAATACGGGGATGCTCTGTGTATGTTTACAACTACGCATACTACCTTGGCTTCGGCTAATCATTGTTAGCTAACAGTTAGCATTAGCATGCAGCTTTGTTTAACTGCATATTTGTAAGGTTAGTATCCACCTCCTAGGTAAAATTGCATGTTATACAAGTCCTGTTTCCTACATTTTTACAGCAAATACAGCCACCCCACTTGCTAAAAGGAAAACTGTGATTTGTAATTGATAGAAGGGTTAGCATCACTGTAGCTTTGTGGGGCTTTGTTTTAATTTTATCTTAGGAGTGAATAAATGACAATAATGTGTGTTTCACGACGTTGATGTTACGTTATAATGCTTCGCTATACCACGTTTTTATTGTTTATGTAAAGTAACTACCGCTAACATGATTAAATAAAAGTGAAAAGCACAGTATGCTTGTGAAATGTAATTAACTGAAGTTAATTCTGGAAACATGTAAATACGTTTTTACAAATAAATTACGATGAAGCAAAATATGTATTTGTGTTGGCATGACTCCAATGGTAAATATATGTGCTATTCTTCAATCGCAGCAATCCTTAGCAAGACTGAACATGTTGTGTCTCCATTACAGGTCATTGATGTCTTGATAGGTACAGATGAACATGGAAGAAGAATCCCAAAGTACCTGATTCACTTCAATGGTTGGAACAGGAGGTAACTGTAACTAACTATATCACAGTCAGTGTAGTGATTATTATTGGGAAATCTCATTTTCATCAACCTGTGTAATGATACAGTTTTGTGCTATGAAACCATGCATGCCCTTTTTATAATGTCTGTGTTTGTGTAGCTGGGATCGTTGGGCTGCAGAAGATCATGTCCTAAGGGACACTGAGGAAAACCGTAAATTGCAACGTAAACTGGCTCGCAAAGCTCTAGGTCGCATGTAAGTTTACATTATGTTTGTTGTTTTGTGGAAGTAATCCTCAAAATACACATTATATTTTTCTTTGAGATTCTTTTGCATTACTCTTAGAAATTTAGGTCAAAAACATCATGGTTTCTGTAACACAGTGATACGTGCATGGCATGTGTAACTCCACCTAGATGTCTGATTCATTTTTTATAACTGTCCATAACCACAAGTTTTGGATTTGACCTTTTAGTTATTTTTTCTGGCCATAGATGTGATCTTCTGATGGTCTGTGTGTTTGTGTCTTGATGATAGGAAGAGAAAGGGATGGGCGAAGAGGCGTCGTCGTCAGTCTGGTACTAAATCTTCTTTGAAGACTCTGCCAAAGGAGGACGACAGTGATGACGCATGTGAGAAACCTCTGTCTGACTTTGCCTTTTGCTCTATGTCTCCCTCAATAATCAGATTAATTCTCTCAATTTCTGCTTGTTCCTAGGTTTGATTTCATCTTCAGAGAGCAGTGAGGGGGATGATTCTGACCCTGAATCTTCAAACAGTGGGGACAGCACCTTCTCTGAAGATATCAACAAAATGGTGACGTAGACCAGTTCAGTTTTCTGTCTTTAAAAAAAGCTGTGCAATGCTGATAATTCAGCCTAACCAGTTTTTGATATAGATCTTGATCTGTATAATTAGTTAAACCCATGTTTTTATGCATAGATGGTTAATAAACCTGAAAAATATAAAAGCTCAAAGAAAAAAATTTGTGTTTATTGAACATGCACCTGATGGTTAATAGGTTGTTTGTTTCAGAGGGTTGAACCAGACATTAATGTTAAGAGGGAATCTGAGGAGAAGATTGTACATGTTGACATCAGCTTCCCAGATATTCTGAAGAAGAAACTGGAGGATGATTGCTTTTACATCAACAAGAGGAAAAAGGTACATACAGCAGCTGTTAAGCAGTGTACATATAGGACATTTAGAAAAGTCTTACAAAGACTTGTAAGGAATCTTGCCTAATTTGAATTGTAGATTGAAGATTGTCCTTAATTGACATCTTTTTTCCCTTTTAGCTGGTGATGGTTCCCTGTCAAATGAACGTCGTGCACATCCTAGAGTCATATGTGAAGCACTTTGCAATCAACAAAGCATTCATGGCCAATGAGAGGTACCGGCGGCAGCAGACCACATCCCAGAGCAGCAGTCCACAGCCAATCCCTCCGGAGAAAAGGCAAGTCTGCTGGGAATAATGGGAGTGAGAATAATGTACAGGGTTCAAGAGTCTAGATTACATGTTGTGCCAGGCAGTAATTAACTTTTTAAAAATGTAAAAGAAATTAAAGTTTTTGTTTTTTTTAAATATATTTATCTTATCACAAGCATTCATTTTGAATATTTATTCACTGTATATAATTTTCCTTTGTTTCAAGTGAGGAGCTGTGTAAGGAAATGGTTGATGGCCTCAGAATCACGTTTGACTTCACCTTACCCATGATCCTCCTCTATCCCTGTGAACAAGCTCAGTTTAAAAAAGTCAGCTCCACCAGACTCTTTCTGGCCATGAATGAAAGTTCCCCCTGCTCCAGCAAGTAAGTGTTCCATGATAACTCAAGTAATATGCGCTGTGTCATAAACCAGTGCTCGGCTGAGATGCAGTGTACTGAACTGTTGAGCTCTCGCTTTAAGCTGTAAACCTTTGTCTTTGTCCTTAAAGTGCCCAACGAGAGCGCAGCCCAAGCCCATTGGGACACAACCCTCCTACCCCTCAGTCCACAGACAGCCAGCCGGCACTGAGCGACACTTCTGCCACCACTCCCACTGCTCCAGCCCCCACCCCAAAGCGCAGACGCCACCCTGACATGGACTGTATCTCGTACCAGTCCCAGTCACTCAGACGCTCCACCAGGAACACGTCTGGTGGTGACCGACCAGCTGAAGGAAGCAGTGGAGGTAATGAGCTTTTATATTAAGTGATTCCATTTAAAACCTGATCTGACATTGTGTTGCATATAAAAAGTGTTTATGTATTATTATTGGGTGTCATTTGTGATGTCTTTGTTCTGGCATATTGTAATCCAGATTGAGCTATAAATATAGTGTATGCAATAATGCAGGTGGAGGTAGTGCCACAGCGTCCCCACAGCTGAAACGCCGTATGGCTGACACCACATCACAGCCCAAATTCTTCCTCAACTTGGACAGAAGTAAGCTGACACTGAGCCTTTTGTAGTATTTCTCTCTATTAATTTAACCTGGTTGTAGTACTGTTGGTAATGACCAGTTTGGCCCAGTAGATGGTGCTGTCCTGCTTTTTTTTCTCATCTATTTACCTAGGAAATGCTTTAAAACTATAATATTCCAAAAAGAACTGTGGTGTCTCAAAATGTCATGATGTTTGTATTAATCCTTGCTCCATTGGTTTATCTTCTTAACCGTGATCCAGCACTGACATACTACACAACTAGAAATATTCTTAATATATTAATGTTGTTTGTGTTCTTATCCAGAAACACCAGTGCACAGCGGCTCATCTTCTCCGTTGCCCCTGACTCCTAGTAAAGAACAAAGTGGGCCTTTCTATGGCCTGGAGAGCCGGAGAAACAATGAGCTTAATGAGGTGATGCAACTGTGTGTGATGCACAGATTAACTAGGAGGGAAATGGGGTCTTGCTATAGGACATAAGTACAGTTAAATAAAGGAAGGAAATGTAGTATAGAATGTGTAAAAGATCCAATTTATTCAACATTTTGGTCCCTGTTTGTGTTCGATGATCTAATTACTGTGAAGGTATTGTCTTGTGTTCATGTTATAAATAAAGCATATTGAACGTCAAAATATTATTAAATGAACTGTGTAATTTTCAAAGCTTAATTTAAAACTGAAACCTTGATGTTGAAATGTTTTTCTTTTACTCTGTCAACCAGGTCTTAAGCTGGAAGCTGACTCCTG
>OMLM01010569.1:26930-46967 GCA_900302695.1 Helostoma temminkii
TACCCTCTGACTGACCAGCCTCCTCCACCTTCCTACCTGTATGGATCGCAGCACCTTTTGCGACTTTTTGGTTGGTGTTCACATTCCCATGAGTTTTTTTTATTATTATTATTATTCATATATTAAAAAATTTGTTATCTTTCCACTATTACTACTATTACTACTACTTTCTGATCCCATGCTCATTGTCTTGCTTTGGTTCCAGTAAAGCTTCCTGAGATCCTGGGAAAAATGCAGATCCCTGAGAGGAATCTTCGAGCACTGGTCAAGCATTTGGACCAGTTTCTCAGGTAACTGGTTATGGTTATCAGGGCAGTTATCATTGCGTTTGCCTTTATGCATAAGTAGTTTTCAAGGAAAGTGCTTTAGAAGCACTGTGTATATGGGGTAGTAACAATCTTTGAGCGATTGAGGCCTCAAAGCTTTTAGTTTTTCCACTAATCCTTGCAGCAGCATTGAATAAATAGCATGTTAAATAGCACACTATATGCATATTGATAATGACAGTACTGTTACAGTTCATTAGCCCCAGCTTAGCGGTACGCTTAATTATAACTGTTGAACTACATGAAGAAGAGTGGGGCTCAACGCAGATGCTGCCAACACACCTTTGACAAAAACGTGATCTTCAAAGTAGCATTAGATTAAATTCATAAAAATATCAAAAAGCGTTATCTGCAGGACAGAATTCTGATAACCCAAAAACACCAAAACAAAAAGGTAAGAAAGAAGTAAATGAGAGCGTGGGGGAGGAGGGGAAGGGGCTGTGGAGTGAGAAAGAGCATGTGTTAGAGGGAGGAAGATGAGTGGGCGTTACACAAGCATGGGAGTCTAATCTTTAAATCCTCCCTAGCGATCTTCAGTTTAGCCGGTCCCAAACCTGAGGGATTTAGGTTCTCTCATTCTGATCAAGCCCTTGCAGCACCACCTTTTGCCACTAAGCAGTGCTGTGGAACAGGACTGAACTCATGGAATGGGCACAGGAATAAACCTGTGAGTCTGTGAGCCAATATTACCTCTATTCCACTACTCAACCAAAATAAACTGTAGCTCAGTACTTGATGCCACAAAAATCACCAGGTGGTCTTCTGAAAATAATTAGAAGTGGCATTTATCAAACCGCATCATCCACAGTATGGACCACATTATACTCTTTTCTGCAGCAGTTCATCTTGGCAAAGCATCCAGTGCTGTGTCATCAGTAGTAGGGGAAACATGGGTAGGAAATCTTTTAATTTACTTCAGTGGCAGTGGACAGCAACTCACTGCTGTGTCTTTTCATAGAACGTTATTCTGCACAATGGCAAAACAATGCAGAGAGCGAAGTGCTTAAAAGTAAATTACTTTTGCAGTTTGTTATATGACGAGGTATAAATTGTTCAGACTGGTATTATTCAGTACAGCAAACACCAGTACTCGGTAGTTAACATATTCACTGTGTAGGAGACTCAGACGCAAACTGAAACACTGTTTTCTTTTGGGAAAGCCTTCATGCTTCTTACTCTGAGATCAGCCTCGTGGCAGATTGTGCCTCACGGGCCAAAACTGATTGATGTCGCGGAGACTGAAGTGCAGTGCATTCTGGGATTTGGCCACAGCTGATCTCTCACCCCTCCTTTCTCTGCAAAAATGATTATGATCAAGTGCGGGTGTGTGTGTACACATGTGTACGCACAGGTCATGCTGAATTACAATGTGCATGCCTAAAGCGGTTCGTCTTGCATCATTACTGATCTAACAGCAATAAAGATAAGCACAAGTCTGAACTTCCGACACCAAAAAGCCAAAGAGAAACATTTTTTCTATTAATAAATATGTATTTCAACCACTTTTGTGCCTTGTAATGAATCAGCTTTTTTGTAGTGAAAAATTGGCACAAATAAATGTAATCTCTTTCAATCTACTCTTGCTTGCTTTTGCTCACTGTGGGCTATTCGAATATTTCCTTTATTGTGCCATTAGATTGTCTTGGTTGTTACTGGCTGCTGAAGCGTTCTTAAGTTCTCCTCTGATGAGGATAATTTGTTTGCACTGAGATTAGGAAGACCGGTAGAGCTAAGATGAGATGGCAAGATTTAGAGGATTTGGCCGAGTAGAGGATACTAAGAAGATTCCGGATTAGTTTTTCCCGCTACTGATTAGATGGGAGGGGGGGGACGGGGGATTTTTTCCTCTCTTTCCCTCTGTGACTGTTGGTCAGTCATTCTCATGTTCTCTTCAGTCATAGTGATTGGTTCTGTGGTGATGGTGGTATATGGATGGAGGGGGCTTTGTCTCTGACATATATACCCCCCAGCCTGAGGGCAGTCGGTCTAGGATTTATCTAAAATGACCTAGGAATATCTAGGAAAACCAGAACTGGGAAGTGGCATTTAATCATGTAAGCCTATCATGTCCATGTGGTTTGTCCTCTGACAAACAGCTTATGTTGAATATTTAATGTGAACAGAGGACTGCTGAATATTGTTGGAGTCAAAATCTCACAAGATTTCCTTCTCTTGTACTTCCTTTTCCCACCCCCCATCCCTTAGGTTTCTGGCAGAGTTCCATGAGGAATTTTTCCTTGAGTCTGCGTATGTATCAGCATCGGAGGCCCACTACAGCATGAAACAACCGAGGCCAGGTTACTGAAGGACATGACGGCCATACCATTACCTTGACCTTCCCCTTCAGCTTGTCTAGACAGACCTGCGTGGGGTCTGTAGTCTTGCGCTTTCCCGGACTTTTCTTTCATCTCCTCTGGCCTAATATTTGTTTTTCCTGCCATTGCCTTGTGGAACTAGTTGGTTATATCATGCCACTAACCCTCAGCCATACTGTGTTTGTGATACTGTCCTGCATCAGAAGCCAACCCGCACTGCTTTGCTTCAGTGTACTGCTCCAAGGCAGGCATATTGTGTTCTGAGTGTAAGCTCTCGCTTTGTTTTTGTGAGCTCCGGTAACAATGACAGCCCCTTTCCAATGTTTTTTTTTTTTTCTTTCTAAAAAACCTGGCCTACATGTTTCAGACCAGACTGAGGCTGCACAGTTCACTGGCCTCTCAGACATTAATGGCTTGCCATAACAAAACAGCTGTGAATCACTGTGGAAGCAGACGCAATCAACACTGTTTGGCAAAGCCCTTTTTTTTCTCCTGCTATGAATTAGCTTGGATATTTTGGCGTGCTCGTAGAAGAGAAAGGCACACAGTGTTCGTGTATTGCCTGTCAATTATTGCCAGTAAATAGTTTAATGCCATTTTGGAAGCTTGGCCCCTTTTGATGTAGTAATTTTAAGCACATCCCGTGCTGCACCACCAGTGATGTTCTTCTGGATATAATTCCTTTAAAGCTACAGTAGGACTTCCAATTCTTGGTATGTGCTTTCACTCAGCAACTGTAATTGCAGACTCACAACTTTCATTCAGGGTGTTGTTTCTTCTCTGCTTTTTTGGTATTTTCAGTACCATAGAGGGATGTTTTTTTCTTGCTTTGCCCAGCTTTGTTGTTGTGTTGTTAAATGTCTGTCAGCTTTATATTTGAGCAGCCTTCTGACAAGTGGCAAAAGATCAAAAACGGGCAATAGGTTCTGTGAACAACATATTTCAGCAGTCCATCTTTAAAATGATATCTTGTTGAAGTGAAGCTTTATTTAACAAGTAACATACTGTTAAATAACTGGTGTTGGTATTTGCAAATAATACTTGCATGTAGTTTTAGACCAGCTCAGTTCAGTGAGATCAGATCAAAAATCACTAAACATTTGTACATAGTCATGTGATTTAGATTTTATTAACTGACACTGTTTACTTTATTATAGATTTATTAAAGTATTGTATATAGTTTTCAATTCTGGATGAAACAAAAGCAGGCATCTGCTTCAGTCGTAACATGAGACATGTTCACAATGTTAATACCAAATACAAAACATCTGTTTGTCAGCATAATATTGATACTGATAATTTTTTTTTTTGGCTGCGCTTTTGTTACCCACATCGTTCATAAAATACTTAAATTAATTAATTATGAATACTGGTTCATAATGAACATTCTGTATCTATAGATGCAGTTTTACATAAATTGTAATAGTGTGCCAATATGTTTAGTGTTATGTACAGATATTTGATTTGCTTAGCCTGTTGGACTTTTCTGTTTTTTCTTTGCAGTCCCATTTCCTTCATAGGTTGAATAAAGCTCACCAGTTTATTTAAATAATGCCGAAAGTGTCATGTTTGTGTGTGTTTGTGCTCCCACAGCCATGTGTCAGGTTTTTTTAAAATACATTGTACGTTCTTGACTGATATGTGCTCATACATGTGCCATTTCTTGCCTTTGTATTATGCGCTTTAAGATTAAGCAGTTGGGAGTATGAAAATGGATTATTAAAGGTTACAAGTAAAAAAGAGACTTGTCAGCTAACTTGACCTTGCATGTCATTGGGCTACAGCTGATAAAACTCTAACTTCTAAAGGTGGCTCTTTAGTTTGAGGTACTTAAAGAAAACCTTTTTCAAATATAGTTCTCATTTATATAAAAATATGTATAGGAATAATAAAAATTGCTGGACTAATTGCCGTAAGTGGTGGAACAGATTCTCATTGATGTGATGTTGTAAATCAGGATAAAACCCTGACCTGGGGGGGAAACAAATGTATAATGAACATGTTGCCCAAAAGTGAATAGTTCAAAGTTGATTCTTGTAAATAGTTTGTCTAAAAACAAACAAGAAAAACATTATGGAAAAATGTGTTGTATGGAAATGCTGCCCTTGAATAAACAGACACTGTTTACCACAGTACCATTCAATTAATAGCTGATGTTTACTCACCACAGTGACTTGTATGGAAAGGACAGATGGTCAACACTGGCATCAAGAAGAAGAGTGGCATCAAGTTTTTTTTGTTTGTTTGTTTTTTCCTCTGAGAATCAAGTGAAAATCCATATTGATATTTCCCATAAGGACTTTCCCTAGTTATTATTTATCTGCTGTTAGGAAAACATAATAATGCAGATTTGGAACCTAAAAACCTGAATGTTTTCTTTCTATTGTGAAACTACTATTCTGACCATATTTTATACTGTACATTATTACTGCAGTGAATGTCTCAAAGTTGCTGTTGCTAACATGTTAACACAGTCGGTTAATGTTGAACTTCCATATAGACGACTTGAATACACTGTCATGTAAATTTAATATGTCCTAAGTCTCTCCTATGTATTGTACTTTTACTGTCTGCAGAATGACGCTCTTAGTCTATTTCCACTGTACCTATGGGAGACTGGCTAACCTGGCCTCTACATATCAGCCTGCTAATGGGTTTTAGTGGTGAGCCCTAATTCTATTTAGACTGAATCAGAGTTTTTATAATGAACTGCTTATCAGTGCAACCCAATATGGCACTCTCTTGCCTACTGCTATCATGTACCCGCAAAAACCACCATTTCAAGCGTCTCCATGCATCTCAAATCGATTTCCCATTCCGCACCACCACTATATCCACTTACCACATGATTCAGTTATTGGAGGAAAAATGAGATGTAATGAGCTATCACCTCACGAGTGCTGCTGCCCACACCTTTCACCTGGTTCTGCTGCCGCTTTTGTTTGTGCGAACCCCTTCCATCTGCAGCAGTGCACTCCTATCTTTTCACACCACTCTCCAGTCTCATTCGTCTTTAATCCATGAGTGGTTTTCTTATCCCGCTTTCACAACTATATCGCCATCTCTTTTGTCTAATGTGCTCTGTGATTGGTCTTTTGTCTTCTTTCCTCTCTTCACTCTACGGTTCTTTACTGAGACCGGAGAAAAGAGAGTGAGAAGCTATTGGTCAGTAACGCTGTGCAGAAATAACCCTTTCTGTTAATTCATCAAAGTGTTTTCTGCTTCCCTTCCTCCTTTCATCCACTAGAAGCTTTTGCTTTATCAAGGCTTCCTTTAGCGCACTCATCTCCTTACCCATCCTCATCCAAGGCAGGTCTTCTCCGTTTTCACTTTTGCACCATGGACCTAGGTGATGGATTGCAAGAGAAGCTCGTGGACACCAGTCCCTCAGCCTCTTCGGACTCATCTTGGACATCATGTGACCTTAGCACTGACCTCACATCAGTCAGTTCTGACTATGTCTTGACTCCTGTGACAGTTCCTCCTGTCTGTAAACCTTTCATGGACCAGCACCCAAACATATCTTCTACAGTCAAGGTTTCTGGTAATGTGCGAACCAGGGAGGTTGCATGGAGAGAGACATCTTTTCTTGGAAATGATGAGTAAGTGTGTTTGTACAACACATTGTATAATGTATTTATTAGGGACAAGATGTTGTATTTTTCTGTAAAATTAGATGACATAAAATCAATGTATGTACATAAAGAGTTACAGTAATGCAGTATGGTTTTCATAATTTGAATGTGACGTATTTTGTAGTATTCTGACGTAAGTTAAAGTATTGGACAAAATCTCATTTTCACCCAGTGATGGGGTTAAAAGGTGAAGTTAGGATACATTTTCTAATAAATGTCAGTGTCTGTATCAAACTTAATGCTATTTCAAATAGTGGTTAAAAACAGCTTTAGCTTTCTTTATTTTTAAAATGGTGGTGCTTGGTGGAAGGTCAATCGATCACTTACTGTGTGTCATTAGTTATTTTGAGACCTATGATATTTGCCTCGATGGGAATTCGTCACGTATGTATTCTTTTAATTTTAACATGATTATAATTATGCAGACTCAAAATAGTCCACTTAATGCTAGTGCTGCAGTAGATGAAAAGTCAGATGTCATCACCTTTGTCATCAGGATTCATCTTCTGGAGACCAGGAAAATGTGGATCCAAAAAAGGCACAAAAATCAAAAACCCATGTCAGCATGTACTTGAAAACAGTGATTCCTTCCATAATCCATAAGTGATAGCTTGTATTTGATTTAAATAAATTCAGAGCAGCAGCAAATATGCAAATCCCAATGGTGCCTTCACTTATATATGTATATGCCATCTTGACTTGTAATAGCCCTCTGAGTCTGCTCAGTGTATTGAAGTCAATGCCAGACATTCCTCACACTTTCATCTAAATCCAAACAGTGGCTTGAATCCGTTCTCGTTTATCATTTCTGTATTACACTGTTGTAGACCCCAATGCGATGTAATGAATCTCTTGATGCAAACACAAGGTGTGATCAATATGCTCTCATTAAGCCTGCCAACATCAATATGTGGTTCTGCATGTTTCTGCGGTTCTGATGGTATTCTATTGGCTTTTTGATAAAGATATCTGAGCTTTTCAGTCATTACAAAAAGTTTCGTTTGTTGATGGTGATGTTTGTTGTTTCCACCATGTGGGTGAGAGTTTAGAAGTCTCTACCAGTGTCTCTACCGCTTTTCGGGCCACAGTGGCGATGACTATCTGGTTTTAATCATGAGTGCTTCTGTAATGGGAGTCTGATTTCCAGTAGCAGTACTGTGTGAGCAGAACAAGTCTTGCATTAGTTTAGATAGAGACCATAAATCACCTCTTCTCCTTGAATTCTTCAGAGAATCTCTGGGACAAGGTAAAACCCAGGGTGGGTGTTCATCAAGCCTTTCCCGCTCTGATTTCTTTCTTTCCGCTCTCCACCCTCTACTCTACCGTGGTCTGATATATATATAATTACCCTTCCACAGACAGACAAAAGACTGAACACACTCAATGGATGACACTCTGACTATGCCTTTAAATCACCTCTAACTCTTGGTGGAGTGTTCTGTATCTTTACACGGAGGCTGATTAAACTGCCTTAGGAATATTTCAGAGCCAGGTGAGGACAGCAAATACATTTTTCTTACATTTCGTCTATCTTTGTCAATAATTGACTTTTCATCTTTGAACGCGAGTGGCTGGACAGAAATAATGAAAGTCATAGGCCTTTTTTATTTACAGAATGTAAATTGATTTTATATTAACATTTTGAAGGGTACATTTGTTCTTTATGCATATGTTCTTCATTCTTTATACAGTATATAAGTATAATACAGCTATTCTGATTTATTTCATTACTCATTTGATTTCTCATTGAGTAATAAATTAATTTATTAGCTGAAATAATTTGAACTTTCGCAGAGAGCTTGATAAGAAGAGCTGTACTACTCTTGTCTGTATGCTAACCCAAAGGTTATGGGTTACAGTTTCATGTTTTAGTTTTTTTTTTTGTTAGTTTTTAGTTTAGTTTTTTTAACCTCACTTTCTGGTATCACAACTGCCTCACTGACCCAAACATAAAGAAAAGATTCTGCACAATGGCACACTGAGTCATGAGGTAAGATACAATATTTACATCACAGCCGTCTTTTCCATATGATGTAATATTGAGCTTTGATTGTGGCGAGTCTATAGTTATTTCTGTAGTCATTTTTATTAATGTTCTTACTATTTTTTTCACTTTTTTGAAACACAAAATAAACAAACCATTTTACCTACTGTACTTGTGGATTGGTACTAAATATCACACTGTTTCCATGTTCCACTGCACTTAGTGCCTCATTTCATCTGAGCGCAAGCTTGAAGTGGTTTGGTCTTCAGGAGAATTTAGGGAAAAGTTCTTTCTATCTCTCCAGGCAAGCGGTGTGTGGCAGACATTTTCACAGTTGGGTGGAGGCAGTCTTATCAGAGCCCTCCCACTTATCTTACTGTTGTAACTGCATTTTCTACTTCTGTTAGGCTCTGTGATTTTGACATAAAATGTGAGAGGGATTTAAAGTGAGGCTGTAGTGTGAGGCTGTGCATTGCAGTCTGTAAAACCATGGCTGCCTAATCTTACATACTGCTGTTTCCCAACCTAGATCAATAGAATCTCTTCACACACTCAATAAAGTTTCATTGTGGAGTGGAGGTGTGATAGATTATTAAGTGTTTAATGTGGAGAGTAGACATCCTTGTTAGTGGGTTAAGAAAATGATTGCGCTTTAGTATTAGCTACATTTTACTGTCTTTCACCTCATTGTTTTGCTTTTACAACCTGCAGCTGTATTGTTTTGGAGCAGTCTCACCACTTATGCCATAGTTGTATCTAGTTGCACAAGGGTCATTCTTCATATCAACATTAGTAGATTATAATATTGTGTTTTAATCTCAAAACTTACCCTCTTATATAGAACCCCCAGACTTACAGGACGACTACACATGAGGCTAGTTTGCAATTTTTAATACTTTTATGGCAGTTTGCCATTGAATTTGCTGTATTAATGCCTAAAGTAGTCAAATATTGTGCTAAGATTATGTTTCGATGTCTTGTACTGTTGATAATTGTATCACAAGTGTGGTCAGAGATATTTTTTCTGATAAATTATGGCAGTGACAGCATCACTAATGGGGTATCATTTTGTATGAAGTATGCAGTGATGCAAAAAATGACTTAAGAGCTAGCATTTATGTTTAGACCTGATTAGAATCATGTGTCGCTCCTTTAGGACAGTTAGCTCCTTTTTAAACGAGTCTACAGTTACACCATCATTGCTTGATAATATCATTACACAGACACTGTGGCTTTTACAGTTAAGTAAAGGGCAGGTATTGATGCATTAACACGTAATGAACACAGTAGCAGTATCGCTGCAGTAGTGTTTGATGCATCGAAATTGAGTTTAAAACGTTGACCTTTGATTGCAGTGCCCTCATTGGACCACCAGTTGAATGTGTGAGCATAGCATGTAGAACACAGATGTGCGAGTTACTACTTATTCTGAAAATTGCTGCTTAATTGCAGTGCTTTCATTTGGAAAGTACAGGCAAGCTTGATCAAAAACTAGTACAGCGGCATCTGAAATGATATATTTTATGTTTCTTATTTTGACCTTTAGGCTGTAATAAGGCGTAGAGAAAAGCTGTCATGTTCACAGTAACTAGGAACATTTTGGTAAATTAAAGAACGGCAGGCAGACGCATCTGCACTTATCAGCTCATAGCTCAGTTAGTTCATTTGTGGTGCATCATGACTGATAGAAGATAATGAACTTCTATTCTCCTTTTAATGAAACAGTAAAGACCTTTGTCTATCAGAACTCACTTCTCTGTAGCATCAATCTGCTACGAAACGTTCAGCTGTGAATGAGATGTGAATGGTAATGAGAATTAATGACGTTATTGAGTTTCTTCCAAATGGAGGTGACGTCATTGCCGTTTGCCAATTAACAGTCTATTCACCTTCAGTAAAATGTGATGAGTCATCACTGAGTTCCTTCTCTTCCCTCTCTTCGTCCCCTTATCCACCTCTCTCTTCTGCCTTCCTCGAATTCTTTCTTGCATCCTTCCATCTTTCCCACCTTACACTTCATGCATTCTCACATAACGTTACATAGAATTAGTCTTGTATAAGAAATAGATATATAAAAAAAACAAGCAATAAATTGCCTTCACTTAGGAGATTTATTTTCTTGCTTTTCCTAGAAAACAGACATGGTTGCATAAAGTCCACAAAGCCTCCAGATGGACATGGCCAAGGTCCAGTTATTTAGCTGGGACAATTCCCATGTAGACGTAACACACACACACACCTATATATGTGTGTTTGTAGGTCATTTATGGGCTTATACAGTCCCTAATCCCATATTTGTTCTCTACATGCTCACCTTTGCCAGTGTATGACATTAACCACCATAGTAACCTTAATCTCACTTTAATTCTAAATCCTAACCTGAGCCAACACACTGATTTGATGTGCAGGAAAATATGTCAGAGCAATTCTACTTTGAAATGTAGAAGTTATTTGTAACGCATACTGTGTTAGCAGGCATTTTTAAATTCTGTCAAATCAAGCTTTATTACAAATAGAAACACAGTGGCCGCAGGCATGTACATCCCTGTAGGCATGGCTATAGATAGCCTTGGACAAGTGTCAGTACCAGGTGGCCACTCAGAGGTAGCAAATCAAGCTGGCGTCCACTGAACTGGAATGTGCATTGCTAGCATTGTTTCGATATGGCTTCGAAAGAGCAGTAAATAGTCGTTTGTCAGTTTGAAGCTGCTTGAAGCATCTATTTGAGTTTTCTAAGACAAAGAAACTGATGTTGCAACATAGAGAAGTCAAATTCAGCACCTCTGAAGGGTGACTGTGGAGGACATCAGATGATGCAGTCATAAATCACTAGGGCAAAGTGACAGGCAGCACTTCTCACCTGCCAGCTCGATGTTATAAAGTTAAGTGTTTGAGAATGTAGGTGCTGTAGATCACTTGGGCTATCAAAGTACTGCTTGCTCTCATAGATGCTTTATTGAATTAGATTATCTCTTCCAGCATCCTCAACTGTGTTTTCCAATCTCGGAAGGAGAAGCGCTTGTGGATATCACTGGTTCTCGGCATTCCTTCCGGAACGCTGCATTCTTGCCGAGTGACTTTCTTCTACTCAATTTCCATACTATAACTGCAGTTGGACAATTTGATCCCTTCACAGTAGGTAGTTTTCGGGACTTGTACTGGTCGGATTGATTTGATCGTGTAGATATTCCACTGTTGTGCTGGCACATATTGATTCTGCCTGATGTGTAGAGCACTCAAGAATCCCCAGTTGTAGCACAAAATGCTAAGTCTCTGCCCTGCATTTTGCCTTCCACACCCAGACCACCTCAGATTTTTTTTTTATTTAGAAATATCTGTTAAAAAATCTATAATAAGAATCACAATCTGACAAAACATTTGACACCACTGGTTACATGACTGTCCTTGTTATTCTCTGTTACAGAAGACTCATTCGTATAAAGCTTTGATAGGAGCTTTTCAGTGTGTAGCTGGTGTTTCCTGCCTGTGTTATAGCCTTACACCCACACATAGACCAGATTTTGTTGATTTTACAGTTTATTGAAGTAATTTCATATAGTTTGTGCTCAGCCCCCTGTTTGCCTAGAGGCAGAGACAAAAAAGGGAGGGCAAGCGTAGTTTATGCGATAGTGTGTGAATACATTTCCTCTCTCACTCTACACAATCTGATTTTATTGTTACCAGTCCTTGTTCATCTCCTCTGCAGAGTCAGGAAGGGCAATTGCACAATTATGTTGTGTCCTTCTCTTATTGTATATACATAATTATGGTGTTAATCTCTCACTGTGTGCTGAGTTCCCACAGGCACAGTTGACCTCTGAGTGGAGCTAGTGATCATCACTTTCACACACATATAAGCACTTTCAGTACATACATGAGACGTCTTCTACGTGTCGCACAGGTTCTTTATCATCAGAGTTTCTTTATTATCAGCGGTATCTGGCATCTTTGTGTCTGAAATACACACACACACACACACACACACACTCATGCAGTAAGTACAGCTGCTGATGTGCTTAGCGGCAGGTCTAAAGTTGGCACACATCTGTTCATGCACTGATCCACCCGCTCTGTGTGCAAGCTGTGTGTGCTGTGTGTGGAAGGGAGTGTGTGTGTGCTGGACTTAACACATATCTCCTCATCTCCCTGTTGTTGTGTAGGGAAGGTTTTCCCTAAATTGTCCACTGCAATCCCACGCCGCATGACATACTGTGCATGCATATGTGTGCTGGTATCCGTGCATTTCTGTGTTTGTGCGTGCGTGTGTGTGAATGGAGTTTATCCCCGCTGCTCCAGATGCCCTGGCTAAATCTATCACCAGTGGTGCTGCACAGCTCTGCTAAGCTGGAACATTTGGCACCAAGCTACGAATGAAAAAAAAATACAGGAACACAACTCTGATATACACATATGCACGCACACACACACACACACATACACACACACACACACATAGAAAATTAAGTTTGGGGACATTTTTTAATGAGATTCAGAGGAAGTGGATTTCTTTAGTGGAGGAGTTGGACTCAGGGAGCGGGATAGGAGCTGCTTCTCCGACGCTCTGAGCCTTTGGTGGTTGTGGGGCCGGGGAGTCCATCCACTCTCTCCACCCGTTTATTCCATCATCTGTCTGGTTGACAGGATGGAGCTGTGTGATGAGGATGATGAACAGGGGATGTTAACTGCTTTCCAGTAAGTTCTTGTGTCTTTTTATTCATCTTGTTGACTTGCTGTGGTCTTTGCTCCAAATGCGTGTTGTTCTGACGTTGGGCACGTTTGGAAAGCATACTTTCCTTAAGCTGAAGATATATTTTTAGTGAATTCCACGTCTTCAGAACATCAATTGAGAGTGTTAAAACTCTTTAGTGAGGGCTCTGTTGATGAAGCTTCATGGGAGCTTTATACAGAGGATGCTGCTGGTTGTGGGAGTAGGTTATGGGCCTCTGGTTTGTTTTTTACAAGTGATGCTCTGGAATTTGATCTTATGATACCTTCATTTGTTGTTGTTTTTTTTGTTTGTATGTTTATATCTAAAATATGGATTAAGTTCAGCTTGGAATAAGTTTGATTTTTTCCCCCACCTTGTTAGCCAAAGTCTGTGCTTTGTCTTATGATGGCACTGTGGGTGTTATTTAGGCCTGAATTTTCAATTGTAAATCAAATTCTGTGAAATGTTTTAGAGAAGGTGCAGCTTTGTACAAAGCTGAAAAAAGTAGTAATCAGAATCAATAATCGCTGTAATCTTTTACTGTAGTAAAATTAGCACTAAGTAGAAGTCCTGAATTTATTTAAGTACTATTACTATTTAAGTATTTAAGCATATTTAAGTATGTTTAGTATAAAAAGTGTTGACAGTGACCATGTCAAAATTATTCATTGAAGGAATTCATTCATTGTCACAATTGCACATATATAATACGCGTCTTCTTGACGATTTTTTAATAAAAATTTGTAATAGTGTGTTATATAAATACTAAGAGTTATACATAACTGATTGACTGACTGCCTGTCCTTTAGGTCTATAGTAGCATCATCATATTTTTTTTTCCTCATCATGTTTTGATGTAGCTGAGGGATGTACTGGCTGTCTGCTTCAGGCTTTAGGGGAGCCATATTGCAATCTTGCTCACTGAATTGACGGCACGTGAGTCGTTCGTTACGTAAGTCTGAGGTGGCTCCAAGCAGCGGAGGAACCCAGGACCTTGTAATTACTGAACACACTTAGGGATTACATCATGGATTGAAGGGGTTTAGCTAGCTGACTGTGTATGTGTTATCTTGTAAAATGATATTATTATGCACATATATTTCTATGCATGTTGCATTTTGCACTGTGCATTTACAGTATGTAAATACGTGCTCCATATGCATATACAATATTGCACCGTAGATATATATGTTTAGGTTGCAGGCGAAGGTTCAGGAGGAGATTTAATTGTTTTGATATCATCCCTTCAACAGCTGGTTGCTATGTTTACCCTTTGCCATTGTCATTTGGAGTAATAATCCATGAATAAAACAACAATCATATTTATATGTATGACCCTTCAATACATTTAAATAGACATAACTTTTTTATTACATATATATTGATATAAATAGCTTAATGCAATGATATAATTTCAATAGTTAGCCAAAATAGTTAAAATTGCTTGCTAACTAAGGGATATTTAATTTAAAACAGTTACTGTACTGATATTTAAACTTGTATATGTAGAAAGTCATGTGCAGAGAGGTGAGACTAAGATGGCTTCAGTATGTGCAGAGGAGGGATGCAGGGTATATTGGGAGAAGAATGCTGAGCTGCCAGAAAGGAGGAGAAGAGATAGGTCAAAGAGGAAGTTCATTCATGTGCTGCAGAAGGACATGACAGAAGCTGGTGTGACACAGGAAGATTAGAGTAGAGTGAGATGGAGACAGATGATCGTAAGAGCTGCAAAAAGAAGATTTAAGTCCGTTGTATGTCAGGTGAGAGGGAAAAGTAAGTAAGTAGAGCTAGAATTTTTTCTCTCTTTCTACCTAAACCCCTGCAGCTGCTGGTCAGCAGGGAACCATGGGGTTGAAGATCACATCGTCATTGTTGAAAGATTACAGCAGTGTGTTGAAGGGTCACTGGCCAGGAAACATGTGGCTCAAGAAGCAGACAAATGAAGTTTGACTCAGATTCACACTCAGCTCTGCCTTGTCAGTCAGACAGAAAGGAAAGGACTGATTCCAAATACTTACATTTTGACTAAGCAGCTCCTGAAAAAAAATGTTTTTTTAACATCCCTGTTGCACTACAGAGCACAAATCTATGCATCTTATCTGCAGTCTGGACAATGTTAAAAATGTAAACAACAGCAGCTCCACCTGTCTTTGATATTGTTCATGAAAGTGCTTAAACAAGAGACTATATTTAGTAGAATAGGCACAGTGGCATGTAATAGGTAAGGCTGAGCCTCTGAGTTGTGAATGTGTCATGGTGTGCAGACTGAAAATAATCAATGAAAAAAGAGAAGTTTTTCATTTCTTCACTGTGATTATTCACCTGAGGTTCAAAGTGCACCTACATCCCTCAAGAATCCCTTGGGAGATCTCTCTTTTTTCCATTTTACTCAGTTTCATTCACATTGTACTTGTACATAACAAGGAAATTAGATTCTGAGGCATGGCAAACTTTTTATATTAAAATTTTTGTATGGATATGATGAAATTCAGTGGGTTCCTGTAGACACTGCAGCTTTTTTTACGTGAACGAAATAAGACACCTCTGCTGCATTGTTAGAGGCCAAATCTAATTCTCTCATTGTCAAAAAAGCACAAGGAAAGTTCTGTGTCTGTGTTTCGTTTGCTTCTAATCTAATCTGCAGTCACTCCTTCTCTGTGCCCTGCTGCACTGCAGGATGTTTGTGCTCAGATGAGGTCGGCCTGGACGGACCTTGAAGCCAAATCGGTCATAGGCCGATTAGTTTGCTGGCAGGTTCTCAGAGTCTAGTCCAACTCCTCATCCTCGTCTTCTTCTTCCCGCATCAGATGGAAATTCATGTTAATTCCTGTTGGCTGCAGAAAGCAAACAGAACTGATTTGGGATGCATCTTGAAAAACACTACACTATCTGTGTCTCGGCTTGCTCTTCCAATTCACACATCAAGATGCAGCATCCATGAAATCAAAAGCACGAAACACACACTGACCAAATAGTTCTTAATGTGTTTTTTGGATGTTATTTATTTGTTGCTTTATTTAAAATAGACACATGTATGTATGTTGCATTAATTAAAAAATCAAAACACATGGAAAGTTTAATAAAACCATATGGCAGGGACTTTTTTGCTGACAGATTGATACTGATGTGATGTGAACCAGGGTCCAGTGTTTTCTTGTTTATTTCCAAGTTGTAATGGGATCCACCAACACAGTCACAATTTATAACATGAGCACAGCTGCGCTAAAAGCAAAGCCCTGTGTAATGGGTAATAGTGCCAACCTACAGTTGCGATTGCTTTTGGTGGTGATGTGACATGCTACAGAGGCCTTGAAAAAGCTGACCATATCCCTGGCATCAATTTCACATTACCGGCCAAAAACCATGACTGTGTGTGTTTGGGTGCAGGTATTGATAAGGCATTAGCAGGACACTTTCCTCGTTACAGGGGTTGCTGATTCTCATTGTTTATTCATAGGCTTATGTAAGCATCTCACTGGGAATACCACTTATCACCCAAATACCCACAGTATCAGTTAGTGTATGATTTTCTGTGTTTATCTGGATGTGTGGATCGGATGTGTAACCACGCATTGCTCTAAGTGGGGATTTGCACTGCAAATCTGTTGTCAGTTTACAAACAGTGAGTGATTTTTATGAATGAGCTAATGTGTAAAGCTAAAATCCATTAATGAGTAAATGCTGATATGGCAGCAGCCCCACCAGTTACCGGATGTTTATCTCGGCACGTCTGCAACATTTAAAACCCAGATGTTGACCTGCAGGTTAAATGACAGAAAGCAGATGGGTGAGATTTGGGTTGTCGGTTGGTTGTTACATGGTATTTTTTGATGTTGCAACTTTCCAAGTGACTCAAAACCAAAACTTTTGAATCTTTTGAAACATGCCAAAAAATAAGAATGTTTAAAAAAAAAATCAGTTTTGCTGTATTAGCATTGACATCACACAGTTCTCAAATCAGTATTTATGAACAGGCCCTTTTTACTAAAAACTATGTTCACTGCAAAATAAATTCCTGCCAAGATTGAGGTTGATGAGTTCATTTTAAACTAAAAGATTAATGTATTGTGATAAACTCTGCTTGATACACAGTCAGTTTCATAAATATTTGCATTGTACATATGTAGTTCTGTCTACAACCACAGTGGATTTGAAATGAAACAATCAAGATGTGTATTAGTATTTCTCACATCATCACATCTTTAAGTTAAAGCTGACACACAAAACGTCCGACTAAAGAACTAAAAATGTATTTTCATATGTTCATTTCAATTCATCATGTGGCTGTAACATTCTCTAAATGTTTAATAAAAACTCTGTGCATGTCTGTTCGTCGGATTAAAAGATGTTAGTAAAGTGAGTAGTGCCCTGTTTTGTAGTTATTGACTTGGAAACTCATCATGTTACTTTTGAAAGCTTCATTATTTTCTGATCTGCTTCCGTTTACTCTTATTTCCCATCTGCTCAGCTCTTCCTGCAACTGCACTTCAAATGCCTTTGAAACCATTCATTGCTGTATAAATTGAATACTGGCTTATATGATATGAAACAAATTCAATCTGTTAAATTTAATTAGTGTGTTAGCATGGCGTGCCAATGGAAAGACTTTACTGTGAAGCAGCTGCAGGATATGTTGAATTTACTGAGATTTGAAGAGCTATCTAATGCTTGCCAGACATCAGTGGAATTTTAACTATTAGGATTAGTATGTGTTTTTTAATTATTTTAAATTTTAATCTGTCATTCTACTGAAAAAGTTTTGAATGAGTTACAATTCCAAAAAACTGCCAATTTTTCTTATGAGCTTTATTGTAGTTCCTCTGCCTGAATGGATTCATTTTAGCTCCTGTCACTTTAATGCAACTCTAACTTGCAAAGCTACATTGCCATTACCTGTTACCTCTCTGTATGCAAAAGAACGTCTCTTCAGTATTAGGTCCAGTTTCCAATTCTATTGGGCATGTGGATGCAGTGGGGTTTCCGTGACTTGGTCTCGCATTTGTCTGAAATGAGAACTCGCTCTTGGATAACAACACAATGTCTTTATGTAACCCAGAAACATGAAATGAACACAACAACATATTTAAAACTTAATGTCTCAGAAAATGTGTAAAATATTAGTTGTGAAAATGCGAAACAGCTTCAAAACCTACCACATGTCAGTATATGTCTGATACTGGTGCATTTTACATTTGTCCAGTATCAACACTCCAGTCCAACCACACTTCAGCAAGTAAAATAGCTTTAAAAGTGCAACACAGAAAGTACCACAATGCTGCCTCTCAGCCTGTGTTAAAGGGAAATAAGCCGTTATGTATCACTTGCTCAGTTCCCCAGAACACTTTCACCAGGACTCTCATTTTTTTCTCTCATCACTGGGAGCATTGCCCAGTTATATTCAGCAACACTGGGACTGTTGCCCATGCAAGAACCTCTTGGGTCTCTTTGTCATCATGCATTATTGGTCCTTAGCTTGGTAATCACTTTGTTAGCTCCTGCTTTCACTGAGCAGTCATTTTGACAAATACAGAAATTTTACTGCAAATGATTGAAATTGGTTTTCGAAACTGTCTTTTAAAACCTTCTCATTTCTGTGGCTTTATATTATCTTAATTTATTTTCTGACACAGATTTCTGATGCAGTTCTGTAAAGACATTGTGGTCTGATGCTGTAATGATGTTTTTCAAACTTCTTTGCATGCATTCTCGTCTGTGCATGAGTTTATTTGGCAGTCTCTTCCAAATGCTGTTGGTCGCCTCAAGAGATGTGGCTCACAAAAAAATGACTTCTCTTGTCAGTATTGTGCATGTGTGCGTAATTAAATGTCACACTGGGCTTGCAGAATAGCTATTAGCATTTGGCCATTTTATTCACTCTACATATTTTGCATTTTGATGTGTGTGCACCAGGCATGATGATGCAACCATTGCACACTGTAGATACACCAGGGAAAGGTGTGATAGTTTGCTTTGAAGATATTTGCGTGTTTTACAGTTGTTGCATGCTTGGGTGAAAGCGACAGCCTCACGAGGCTCAGCGGTGCAGGGCAGCAGTTCACTAATATGCTGTGAAGTGACAAATCACTACTGACGTTTCCCACTTTTTCTTATCTCCTAAATGTCTGCAACAAACTCTGTTATTGAAGAGGGACGTTTAGGAGGCTGACAGGGGGCGGCATGAGGAAAGAGCGAGAAGCAGATAGGCAGAAACAAAGCACACCTGAGCTAAATGTATTATTTGCTTACAGGTATCTCAAGTAAAAGTGTGTCAGTCTGGTTGTTGCCTGATATGCCGGGGACCATATGACATCCCATAGGACTGCTGTAAACAAAAAATTATCAGGAGAAAACAAAAATAAACACCAAGTCACCTGTAGGCGTAAATTGCTCTTTTTGGTACATTTTCCTTGGACAAGCTCTAAGATTGACTGTTGTAAGATTGATGATGAAGATAATGTATTAATTATTTGTCCTTGTTGACATACATAAAATATCCCAATCTGTGTGTCTCTACTATATCTAAACAACAAACTTAAACATCCTGAAACTCATTCTTGATCCATCTAGCTGAACAGATTTTATTCATAGTTTTTAGGTGTTTTGATAGAGAACAGTTGACAGGTGACAGGGAACAGTGGGTATAGCTTTAACTAGGTCACCTGGATGTGTAGCTATGCTTTAGGTAGGTGAATACACTTCAAAACATACAGTACTTTCAGAGAGCTAGCAATGTCAACACAGAGTTGGAACTACTGCCACTCATGTGGTGCAGAGAATCTTAAATAATTTCTTCACCAGTACTGAACAAACGGTTGAGCCCCCTTCAGGCATGCACTCCTTTCCATTATTCTGATGACATATGGCTTCAAGTCTGAACGAGCAGCTTTTCCATAGAGCAGCAGCAGTTTTACTAGTTTGGACAAGTAACATACACGTATCACTTTCAACACAGCACGTCTCTGAATTACATGTAATCACATTAATGGATAGGCATGCACATGATGTACTGATTTAAGGATGGTGTTATTGGGCCTACCATCACAACAGTTTAGGAAATTATGCTTTTAAA
>OMLM01010570.1:32835-53601 GCA_900302695.1 Helostoma temminkii
ATTTAATTTTTTCTTTAAAAAAAACAGCACAGAGTCATTTTCTGATATTTCCTGTTTGCTTGTGAATCATTCGATAATCCAACTGGAACAGGAATGCAGTTTTAAATGTTATGTTATAAACAAGCTATAAAAAGCGTTGCCTTATGAGAATGTTAATTTCTAAAGCCACGACAGTTAAATGGTTCATACTCAACATCTAAGTGACATAATAATAAATAATGCAGAAATCTTTGTTTCTGAATTCACATCCCTCCTGTACAGGTGATAAAAACTGCCTGAAAAATGCAGATGAGAACAGCAACTCAAGAACCAAAAGATTACAGCGCTTTCATTTACAGACATGTCTGATGGGGTGAAGGTCCCTAATTGTATCTGCAGTTATTACAAACCGGCAGAGGTCCCTGGGTCATATTAGCTCCGTGTGAAGCTGAATCCTCTGCACTGCCTCACCTTCACTTCACAGTGCAGCACTTCACTCTGATAATACTTGGCATTTAGCTCTGCTGCCCTGAGGGAAGCTGCTCTCTGCTTCACCTGACCTTGACTCATCTCCCTGCTGCCTTCTCAGAAGTGGAATCGCACTCGGTTCAGACAGGACTGCAGCGCTGCAGATCATCTGACACCTGACTTAACACCACCTTAACCCTGTGTGCCACCTCCCACTGTCACATTCTCGCTGTACTTGTACATGCTGCCTGTTTATCACATGCGCTCATTGTGAATTCTTTCACACTTCCTGAGAACTCTGAAAACGCCGATATCACATTTACCATTAATGTGGTCTTGATGTTTATATATGTAACTGCTTGATGTTGGTGACAAACTGTATTATGTTGGGCTCATTAGTCCAGTTTCAATCCTTAACTTGGTGGTTGGAACTTGGTGTTGTTGTACTCTGGCAGAACAAGATGGAATAATTAAAACAGCACCAGCTCTTCTACAGTGACAGATGCTTCAAATCGTCCACCACGTTTATGTTTCTGTGAAGTTGCAGCAGCAACACAAACTACAGTTGAGTATATAACAACTTTTTTTTTAACTTTTGTGACTGATTAAAAAAAAAGTGCAAAAATAAATACTTAATTACATACACACAAAAAAAAATTCAAAATTTACCAGTTTTAGATGAAAGGTTCACTTTATATTAAAGCCTTGCACAAAAAAACCCCATCAATTTCTATGTGTTTACGTGGTGCAACAGCTCATCCGTGTTTCAGCAGCGTTCTGTGACATAAACTCATCACTTCCAATTGCAGAGAACTTGACAACTTGTCATCAGGAAGCTCTTTGGCTGCTCTTTACGCATAGTACTTGCACTGCATTTGTATTTTGTACTATATGTCGAGTGATAAGCTGCGCTGTGATTGGTTGCTGGCGTGAAGCTGATAAAATCAATGTTGGGGCTAAAAAGATGAATTCACACAGTGAAACACGCAGCTAATGTGAAAACTGTTAACCGACGTGAAAAAAATGGCTCTGGAAGTTCACATCAGTGAGTAAAGACCTTAAGGGTTAAGGCAGGTCACAATGATTAGTTATAATTAAGTTTTTTCTGATTTCAGTGTAAAAATCCAATAATTTTTAAACTGCCAGCTGAGTAAAATCATCTGTGATATTACTTTTTAAGCCCATTTGCTGTTGCACATAATAAATATGTGAAAGGGGCTTTGAGGGACAGGGCTGAACCTGTTTGTGTGACCAGTCCAGCTGTGCTCACCTGGAACCATTTGGCGTGTCGGAGTGAGGCCAGCGCAGCCTGGCACTTCTTCCCGTCCAGGACGTCCTCCTCGTCCTTGTCCTCGTGCCGCTCTTTGTCGCCGTCCAGATCGCCCTCCCCTGGAGAGAGGGACAGGATGAGACAGGACAGACTGAGCGTGACCGCGCTGACCTCCCACACTCTCACACAGACACACAGGCAGCAGGGTTGGACAGCTAATTACTAGGCAAACCCACTGATCTGACTGAATGAGCTAGGAGGGGTAATTTGAGAGATTCCGTGATTTTCTGGGAGAGGGGGCTTTCTCATGCACAAGGCAGGATCTTTCATAACATTGACAGGAGGAACCGGAGTAGACGTGAGCGCATGCGTCTTGCTGCCCGGCCGGAGTCTCACTCTAGATGCAGATCAGTGGCTGAAGGCGATGGAACACGCCAGATTAGTGTGTTATCAATTACGGCGCAGGACGAAAATGAGAGCATGGCAACAAATCAGGGCCAAAAGCCAGATTAAAGATTAAAATAACACTTTAGAACAAGGACCCACATCTGACGGACTCAGAAATACTGGCTCAGGAATGCCTGAGACTGGAGGAAGGCAGAGTGCAGACACATTAGCGATTCTGCTTGTAGAGAAAAGGAGATTCTGATTTAAAGGCAGCTCGCTATGGAGTTTTCTGGGGCGCCATGCTAGTATTTTCACTCTTGCGGGATCGGTCAGATGTTTATGTTTCTCCACACCGGGTTCCTGTGGGGAGCTCTCCTGCCATGGCCGAGCCATGGGAGAACGACAGCGGAAGAAGAGTGACAGCAGATGACAACGATAACATAAACATCTGAGAGTGAGAACGCCACCCTGGAAAGAAAGTGAAGGCTGTTGGTTCTCAGGAGCAGCTAAGGGGTGCCCACTGTGGGACAGTCAAGCAGACGAACAAAAGGGGGAACAGACTGCAGACCACACTGCAGAGCTCACAGTTTATCAATGATCTCAATGATTAATCTAACCCGGGGACTTCTCTGCGACTTGAATCATTATCTTTAGTCTTCAGCTTGCCAAGCTGCGAGTATCAGGGCTTGATAAATGTCCCACCGCTCTCAAATCACTTCCATTATGGTTCATTGACCTCCCTCTTCCAGTGAGCAACAGCCAGCACAGATTAAATCATGGCTCGTTTCTACGAAGCCGACAGTTACGCTGACACAGAGCATTAAAAAAGCCCCCCGCTTATAGACAGGTGGTATCCAATTCCAAATATCTGCAGTAACGTGAGCCGAGGAACGGCGTGTGTGGTTTGGCAGTCTGTTGCTGTAGAGACCGTAGTAAAAGCTGGACAGGATGGAAGAGGTGGAAGACAAACGAAGGAGCTGATGAGAGACACGGGGATCTTCCCGTGTCACTCCTCCTCCAAGACCAAAGACTGAGGACCTTCATGTTCTGCCCCTGGGACTTCTGGGTAATACAGTGCACCACCCTGACAGGAAATCTGCGGCTAATGGCATCGTTTGTCAAAGCACAGTGGAGGAATTTTAATCTAGCACTTCACAAAGAGAAAGAAAAAAAATAGAAATGAAAGAACACTGAAAAGTATCTACACGTTTTTAAGTTTATTATATACTGAGTGATATTATCACTCAAGTGGAATCTGTGCAGTCTTAACTGTGAATCACAGTGGACCTTTATAGTGTTCAACTGCAATTTAATATAGGAGATTTAACCAATCACGACATGTTACAAATCTTGATGTAAAAACTGATTAGAAACATGTTAAATTAGGCAGTTAAAGACTTCTTTATTATAGAAGTCTGTCTAGTCTACAGCAGTCAGACAATAGTGGAAATGGTTTGAATGGATATAACTGACTGTAAAGACAGAAATCAGTGGATATTTTTCTATCTGTGCATCTGCTCAAACACTTGAAACACTGGAATTAAACATTCACAGACCTTGTTAAACTCTGATGCAAGAAAAAGTGAGTGAACGACCTGCTATTTCATGAAAAATGCAAATAGTTTTGCAAATACTTTTGCTGCCACGGGTGGTTCAACTGATAAAAATTGGAATTTAAAATTTTAATCCAAGTTTAATGAAAAAAAAAAAGAATGTTTTAATTTAATTTTATCATTTATTCAACAGGCACGATGCCCAGAACACTACCTGGTAAAATATGTAAACTAAAGCATCATTTAATATGAATTCTGGCACATTTCACCGTCTCTATTCTGCATAAACATAACTAACCTCTAATTTTTCAGCTATTAAATGAACAGACTAATCGTTTTATTCTCCAATTTGCTAAGTTTACTCACATTTGCAGCCTTCCTCACTCTCTCCTTCTTTGGCATTCAGTTTCCACTTTCTGATTAGCCTTCATTTACAGCTCATTCTCTTTAATTGAAGCACACGAATGCAGAGTGCCACCTACAAATGAAATCAGATCCACTTTACAGCAGCTGGCCAGTCAGTGAAAACTGCTTTACTGTGGCATCGGACTCCAGATCCTACAGGAAAACATGTAGATTTGAATGTATTTTAGACGTTTCCAGTTCTTGTGTTAGCTTTTTGTGAAAGACCCGGACTTTACAAGCTTTATATTTACTCTCTTCTACTTTCAGGCTTGTATCTCACATGTATCCACTGTTATTTTTCCCATTAGTGAGCAGATAAGTTGAGGAAATTCTCCCAGACGCAGACCATGAAGGAGCCATCGCTCACAGGTCGAGACCACATACAGACAAGGACAACCCCTGCCAAAATCTCCTTGACATCATCAGCTTAGGGGAATTTTGATTAGTGATCAGGGCGACAGATTAATTCAATTAACACATGAAATTATGGGATGTCATTCTGAGCCAATAAAAACTGATCGACACAGAGGGGTCAGACCCAGTGAAAGCACAGAAGAACAGATCTGGACGTATGCTGCTGGGCAATGAAGTCGTTTTGTCCTTTTAGCGTGTGCTTGGTGGCAGATGTGGACCAGAGCTTCATGGTGACCCAGAGAGAAGTCCAGTCAACAGAGGATGGGGAAGGGAAGGGGAGGTAGAGGAGCATGTCTGAGGCAGAGAGTAAGTGACTTGGTTTGATTTGGTTGTCGGGGAAGCCCCTTGTACCCGGGGTTTCCTGCTGCTGGGTGGAGGGAGCGCCTCGTCAGCAGCGGGGCCGCAGAGAAGTGTCAGTCCACACAGCGAGCCGACCTGCGGAGCTACGGCAACAAAACCAACAGTGAGTGAGCAGAGCCCAGCGGCAGGAGGCACATGATAAAAACCAGGGGCCAACTACAGGCATACTCACCAGAAATAAATATTCCCAAACTGGATTCCTTACAGAAGCCTTGTTTATGAGATGTTGAGTAATGTAGCACAGATAGAAATGGTCCTCGACCTGCATTTTATCAAGTGTGAATTCATTTTGCTTGTTGAATCTAAGTCCCTAATCTCTGATTTCCATCTCTTATCACCTTCAGATCTTGAATATTGAACCTGCAGCTACAACCTGGATGCACAAGTTATGAAATGCTGGTTTAATTTGAGCAGTTGAAGGGAGAAGAGATAGATACTTTATGAGGAGGGTTGGCTAAAGAGAAAAAGGCGAATAAGACATTTGAATATGTAGTTGTTTTTTCTACTTTCTGTGAAGACAAGCTGCAGATTTTTGATATTTTAGATGACTTTAGATGACCTTTAAGTCCAGCAATTTCAGTACATCTGACTTGTGATTGGACACATCTGTCAATAAGAGTCTGGTTTACAAAAACTTTTGTCATTTTAATACATGAAAATTCAACTTGAAAAGTCAAAGTTCTGACCCTGACATCACGCGATCAACGGACGAGAAGATTGATGTTGCTGTGTCTCTGATTGGAAATGTTGGAAATCTTTATTGTTGTTGGGAAAAAACTAGACTCACTCTAAATACAAGTGAGAAACCTGCCGGCTGAGTATTTAATATAGTTTTCTGCGACGTACACTACCAGTCAAAAGTCTAACTCACTTTCAAAGACAAGCAGATGTTATAACATGTAACTGATCAGAAATACAGTGCAGACATCGTTTATTTTGTAAATGACTATTGTAGCTGGAAACAGCAGTTTTTTAAAGGAATATATATCAATAAAGCCTATTTTCCGTCACTTATAGACTCCAAACATGGGACAAATCCACAGCTGAAAAATGGCAGAATTATACAAAATTTAATGAGGAACAGGGTCTCATTGCTGTCTGACCCCCTGTTGTGTCCTACAGCTCCTACAGTTCATTTTCACAGCAAGTTTTATAAAAGAAAAATGATAGATCAGCCTGAAAATGAAGGAGCGGGTCATATCAGAACTGAGCTAACATCTCCTATTAGCTTCGCTCAGCTGAAAGAAGATCCCTGTAAGATCCCTGTACTTCCTCTGTCATGGTCATGCAGTTTCATAAGCAGTTTGGAAAACAAAAGTTGTCCAACAGTGTGACTGGATCAACTCAGAACAGAGATCCAGACTCATATTGTCCTGCTCCAGCTGAAAGTAGAATCCAAGTGCTTCCTCTGATGCTTTTTCATAAATAAATGCAAATAAATGCAACCAGAATTTTGGATTCTTTCGGTCAAAAGTAGGAAATTATGTGCTGAAAAATCTGTTTAAAGAATTTTTCAGTAATTTCAGAAAATTCAGACTTTATTGAGTCTTTTTTTCTTTAGAAAATGTTGGGGATTGACCTTCGTTTAAAATTGTTCTGGGCACTAGTTGTTAATCTCGTAAATTGTAGCTGGAAACAGCTGTTTTTAAATGAATATTTCCATAAATGTACAGAAAACTATAATTAGCAAACTTTACCACCATCTTCCAATAGTTTATCAGTTATAATGCAAGTTTATTAATTTTAAATGCTGCTGGCGATTAGAAAAGCATTATGCGGTGATGCAAACACGGCTAAAGAGTGTTTTAGCATCCAATCAACAGCATCTGTTAAAAAGAATTATTTAAGGAACCATCTGAATTAACTATATTATTATTGAAACTGAAGGATAAAGTGTTTCAAGCCTGATACTTTTTTCTTCACACTACATAACAACCTGGCTGGGCAAAAACAAACCAAAAAAAACAATGTCTTGTTTGTGCTGACAATATGTTGAAAATGGTTTTCTCCTTGTTGTGACTGTGCAGTCAGCTGCTGAGCTTTGGAGCAGAATCCATTTCTCTACGCTTCGTGATGACTCAATCGTTCCCTCTGGGAGCAGGTACCACAACAGGACTGTCCCATAATGGCAGCTCTTCACTTCTGACTCGACTTTCATTAATTCTTAATTTCTTTTCCATTTATGGGACGATACAAGCAGAGCGGAAGCACTGGTGCCAAATGTCGGCCTATAACTTACAGCACAGACAGCTGACAGGAGGGAGCGTTAAGCCTCGCATCATGTTTGGTCTTTTTTTTGACAGCTTCAGATAACAGGAGCTAAATTGTCTTGTTTTATAGACACTGTGAGTGTTTTTAAAAGACTATCTAAGAGGAACCACTTTATGTCTGAATCAGGACTGCTGAATCTGTTGTCAGAGATGCAGGATCTTACAGAGGACACCTGAGTCAGACATCTCCTTTTCCACCACAGCTTCACATTCCCGGTGGAAATCATCGGCCATCTGCTATTTCCTCTACACTTGACCCAGATCTATGACATCCCGTCTCCTTTCTCCCCTGTTCACCTCTCAGGTTTCAGCCCTCTACGTACACCAGCCTTCACAATATTCCCTAGATTGTCTCTCATTTCTAGCTTAGATTTCACAGCACATTGGTACATTTAGAAGCCTCTCCCCTCTTCCTCACCTCCTTCCTGCCTCACAGCCCTTTGTTGTCATGTAAAGGTCAAATGAAAAAGCAGGGAATCATCTTCCCAAACAAGAGGAACAGGAAGAAGGTGGCTAGGGGCCTAGAGGTTGAGGATGAGGAATCGGTACCTTCATCTGTTGTGTTGAGTTCCTCCCTCATGGTTAAGGATGAGAGGGTGATCTTCAGCACGAGTTGAGGGTCTTTGCTGCTGCAGACCTGGATGGCTGCCTCAGGCACGCTCGACCGCACCTCGTATTTGTCCTCTGTCATTGTCTGCAAGGCAGGGCTGCACGATTAATTAAAAATCAAATACCACAGTCACAGCACTGACTCCTGCTAATTGTAAAAGAACAAGGCACTGCTGTTCTACATTGCTGGAGAACGTGTTCAGGACACACTCTGGTTATGTGCAGAATCTCTGGCCTATGATGAAATTGCTTTATTAACAATAAGCAAATCATATGCATTCGTTCTCTCAGAACATTTACACAATCAGTTCTCCTGTTTCTCCTTTGTTTTTACCTTAACTGCAGAGATAGCAGGTCTTTACAGGACTTACAATAAACCTATTTCACAAACGCAATGTGGTTTTAAAAGTCGGCACTTTTCTGTATCTCATCCAACGAGCCTGGACTAAATGAGATCAGATGGATGTACAGGAAAAACATGCAAATCAATATCGTGTGAATCACTTACATAAAGAAAACAATGAGACTATGAATGAGCAGATTTTATATTGTGAGGCATAACTTCAGAGTATGTCTTCCTATAAATAACTTATTATTCTGCAAAAAACAAGAATTAAACCAGTGTCCCAACTTAAGTGACTGTGAAGAAAGGATTGAGCCTAAGTAAGGTTTCAACAGCCATGTTTGTCTAAATGATTCAGATCATCAAATACATTTTAATATTACACAAACATAACCTGAGTAAATACAAACTGCAGTTTTTAAATGATGATTCAATTTATTGAGGGAAAGAAACTGTCCGAACCCACCTGGTCCTACTGTGTATGAAAAAGTAACTTCATCCTAAACATATTAACTGGTTGTGTCACTCTTGGCAGCAACAAATGCAAACAAGTATGAGCAGCCTGTTTAAAGTCACACTAAGCCTCTCCACAACCTTAATGTTGGTTTATTTGAGCCACACAGAGTCGACTTGCTGGTGTGTGTTTCCGATCATTGTCCTGCTGCATAACCCAAGTGCGCTTGAGCCTGAGGTCACAAACCGACGGACATTCTCCTTCAGGATTTTCTGGTAGAGCAGGTCGTGTAGCTGCAAAGCAGCCCTAGACCGTCACACTACCACCACCATGTCTGACTGTTGATGTTCTTTTTATGAAATGCTGTGTTAGTTTTACGCCCAATGTATCGGGACACACTTTCCAAAAACAAACAAACAAACAAACAAACAAAAAACCCCCCCACAGAATTCTGTCTAAAGAGATGGGATGAGCCTTGGTGTTCTTTCGCCTTGCGACTCTCTCATGGATGCCATTTCTGCCCAATCTCTTTCTTACTCTTGAACTATTAACACTGACCTTAAATGAGAAAACTGAGGCCTGTTGGATTATTTTATGACTTTTTACATTAATAAATGAAATAATCATTTAAAAACTGCATTTTGTATTTACTCAGGTTGCCTTTGTGTAATATTAAAATGTGTTTGATCTGTATCATTTAAGAATAACAAATATGCAAAAAAATAAATCAAAGGGGGAAAATACTTTTTCACAGCACTGTAGTTGTAAAATCCATCAGTGATGCAGCCAAAACATATACCTTCATTCATATAATATCACTAACTGCTGATTTCCATCAATTTCAGCCAAGATAGACAGTTTTTCCATAAATATCTCATAACTGAATACAAACTTTTAAATGACATGAACATGAATATCAGGGGAATCTGGGTCTGAATGACAGAAAGCAAATCACTTTGTGTTTGCGATGTGTTTGGAGGGTTTAGGGACGGGCATTTTGTTCTTAATGCTACATGTTTTAAAGACTATATTATATGATATTTAATTTCCCCTTCCTGTTTCACAGCGACAGCTGTGTCATCAGCTTCATGTTTCAGGTTGTCTGTACATCTCCAGTGGCTGGAGGAGACAAACCACTGCAATGCAGCAATTCTACTTGTTAGCTGTTAAGTTATCGACATAACGCTTCAACTGCACACTTCCTGCACACGTGCTTCACAATAAAAGCCTTTAGGAGGTTCAAAAGTAATAAACCATCCTTTACCTGGTGGGGTAAATTACACACGCAGGAGGAATTTGGTTCATTGGTGATTTCATTGGTAAAAATTGGTAAAAGAATTTCATGTAACCTAATTTTTTCTTTTTATAGTAGTTGTCACTGTTGGTGGCCCAGTCTGGCAGCTGCACTCAAAATAGATGTACTGGCAAAATTTACAAACTATCAGCTGTTTGCAGTGAACAATTAACACAACAATTTAACACAAAATGCAACTTTTATTGACTGTAGTAGTCTTCAGAATTTAGTAGAGTACCCTTACGCTGTTATGACCTGCTGCATGCACAGCCAGACACCAGCTTCTGGCAGAGTTCCTGAGAAACACATTCCTCATTGGCAATAGCCCATCTTGGGTTTGTGTGTTGCAACCACCTTCTTTAAATTCCACCAGAGGTTTTCTGTCGAGTTCAAGTGAGGTTGACTGTGACAGAATCTCTAGAATCTTCTGCGTCCAGGCCTTGGTGAACTTTAAAAAAAGCCTTGGAATCACTGTTCTGCTGGAGGGTCCAGTGATGCCCAAGTTTCAGCTTGCTCACAGGCAGCATGAAGGTTTCTCGTAGGATGTCCTAATGCTTCACTGAATCCATCAAACATGCTGTTTCAGCGCCAGAGGAAGCAAAGCTGCCCCGGAGCACCACCCAGCCACCAACATGCTTTATAGACAGGATGTTCATTTTAGCCTGTGCTTCATTCCTTCCATCCATAGTCCTGAAAAGTTACACCAAACAGAATCCCAAAACCTTAGTGACTTATATGATTTGAAGCATATTGAAGCTGACTTTTCTGGCTCAGTAGTGGAGTACATCCTGGAGTCCTGGCATGGAAGCCTTCAGTGTTTAGTATTCGTCATTTACTGTTCAAACTGAAACCTCAGTGCCTGTTGCCATAAAGTCTTGCTGCAGGTCTCTTGCATTCACTAGAGGGTTTTTTCTCCACCTGCTTCCACAGAAATCTGGCTGTAGCCTTCAATAGCTTCCTTTTTCTGCCACATTGAGGTAGTGAAGTCACTGTGTCTTTACTTGCTAACTGTGTCTTTAGGAATATCCAGTGCCTTCACTATGTTTTTGTTTTGTTTGTGAAAGGTAGGGCTGGGCGGTATGACCAAAATTCTGTTTCACTGTAATGATATATTTCACAATATACTTATTTACTTTGTCAGATTTTGCAACATGTCCACACAACAGACGTCACACCTCAGTTTCTTCTCATGCTCAGGATTTCTTTTTTAAGGCCTCCTTGTCAGGTTGTTTGTCTCTTTCCATGTTGTTGACAAACTCGTTTCCCTCAGCCTCTCATGCAGCATCTAGCTCAGCCTGATGCACAGAAGTTAGCCACGCCCACTTATTTACAAAAAAATAAAAAAATACCTGTTACGGTATACATTTTGTTCCGCGATACCGATATATACTGTCGTACCACCCAGTACTAGCGAAAGGCAAGGATCTATCTTTTTTCCACTGACCTAGATTTCTTACATGCAACCAAAAGTGACACTCAAACCCCCTTTGCCAGTTCATGTGTTTCATGCACACCTGGTGCGACTAATCAGCTCTTGGTTAGTTGTACCAGATGTGCTTGAGATAATACCTGAATTATAAATGTGTGCTCTATCGAGGGATTGAATTCAGCGTGTTGAATAATTTTGAGCCTTCAGAAGTCAGTAGTCTTACTTTGGAACTGTTGACTTATAACATTAGTAGCAACAGTAGATTTATTTAAACTGTTCATGTTTGATTTGTTCACTTCAAAAAGCTGAATGTTTTTAAATTTAGCAAATACATCTGGAAATAATTAACAAAAATCATCATCGCTCTGCTATTTGAACTCTTATTTGTTTTTTCCAATTCTAAAAAAGGCCTATAAAAAACTAAATTGCACTAACAGTTGTGTTTACTTGCAGCTTCCCCATATTTCATTTAGAGTTTCAACCACTGCTGTTATTGCCAGCCAATTCCCAGGACACCAAACCATCTTAGATTCAGGTTGCCTTCAGTGACATGTTTTCAGCAGCATTCTCTCTGTCTCAGCTCTGCAAGAAATGACCCCATCCATCTCCCATCTGCCTGTCAATCTCTCACAGTTTGGCCCAGGAAATGAAAGCTTCAAACGGTTTTCTTCCCTTCATGATGAAGCATGCATGGCAGCTATGGCAGGTAATTAACCGAGATGATGATGCTTGGAAGGACACAGTGTGGAAACCCTTCTGAAGGGAAGGGATCTGCTGAGAAAATTATTTGTGCACCTCCGGAGCTCAAAATTGGGCATTTTATAAACCCACCAAGGTCTCAGTTTTGCTGGGATGCAGTCAGCACTGCTCAAGAA
This sequence comes from Helostoma temminkii, assembly GCA_900302695.1. Taxonomy (NCBI): domain Eukaryota; kingdom Metazoa; phylum Chordata; class Actinopteri; order Anabantiformes; family Helostomatidae; genus Helostoma; species Helostoma temminkii. The sequence goes on from OMLM01010570.1 coordinate 44,946, forward strand.
GAGTCCAGTGGTTACTAGTATCTGTGATGTGAATATTATACTGCAGCCTGGGCTTCAGGCTTCTCAAGGAAACAGAGAGACAGAGATAAATCAAGTCTGGTCTCAGCAGCACAGCCACCTCCACCTCATTCATATCCACTTCAAATCATCTCCTCTTCTCCTACCGACTGGAAATAACACAGACGTCTGGTTTAAGAATCAACACATTTCTCCCTGAGAAATTATTTATTTCACCCAAAAGGTTTGAACTCTCCTCTACTGCTTTGTGCTGTTCATCATCTAATCATATCCTGCTGCAGCAGAAAAACAACTAAACTCTTAAAATGTATTTTACCTATACTGAAATATTATTTTTATTAAGGTGGGTTATTAGCAAAACTATGCTTCCTATATACAGGAGATATCTGTGGGGGCATCACTGGTCCAGTATCCTAGCAATGGCTGCCATTTAGTGTCTAAAGATAATGTGATAGCATGTAGCTGTTCTCATTAACAGATGCCAAATACTGGGAAAGACTGAGGCGGATTTAAACCCTAAATGTCACATTGAATATTTAAATTTAACTTAATTGAGTGGATAATGTGGCTGCGGTGCATGCTATGGCATGTCACTGGTGTTTAGTTGGTATGACCTTTATGACCTTATTCTATTATTCATATTATATATATATTTTTATTATTAATCTCTATGTGGTCATATCTCCTCTTATGAACAGACCTTTAGTTGGAGGTTCAGTCAGTTCACATACACACAGGCTTCATGTAGACGTGCAGGACTGATAAGCCTGTAGTCAGTTCTGCTCCATAATGTTTAAGGAAACACTGACTGTGTATCATGCAGTTTAACATAATGTGTGACTGGAAATTACTTCCGGTGCTATTTTAACCATTTCTGTTCAATTGTTTTTCTTCTTTTAAAATTATAAACTCCCGCATTTAAAAACATGTACCAAACTCTTATCAAACATTTTAGAAATGAAATCAGTAAAAGTGTGTTGGCAAACTATGTAACAAAATAATCTAATTAAATTTAATGTCAGAACATTTAAATCCTTATCTGCATTTCACTGGAACTGGTGTTGATTTCTTCACATCTGTACTCTGCACAATAAATCCTTATCTATACCTAAATATATATAATATAATATTGTTCATCACTGACAACAGCATGTTTCTGTTTTTATTCTTCTTTGGACCTTCTAGTATTTTAAACTGCATCTAAAAGTAAACGAACAAAAGGAGCGTTTTAGATTAAAACCTCATAATGAACATTAAACAGCTAAAAACTCTGAACTCTATTCATGCACATGCGCCACTTTTATATTTATTATTCATCATCGTGTCCTATTCCTCTTCAGGGTGTCAGCGTGTCTCTTTTCCAATGTCACCAGACAAACTCCTGTACTTTCATCATACATAAAAAAACCTTGTTCTCTGTGGACCAGCGTTTCTACGAAGCTCAGATTACAAAGATGCCTTTCAAAGCCTCCCCTAGCGTTGCTTCCTCAGCCGCGCTTTCATGGCTCACTTTGAACGCCGCGGTGCTGGAGGTGTAGCTGAGTGTACCTGGATCTGTAGGGGGAGGTTGGCGCTGATAGTGTAGAGCAGCAGCTTGGTGGGTTTCTCTCTGCACATCAACACCAGTTCCAGGTCCATGTCCCCTTTGATGAGCAGGCCTTTGGCCACCAGGCCGACACGCGTCACCCCGCACAGCACTGATGTACTGTCACGCCTGAGGGTAGATGGATGACAGCCGGCGTCAGATTCAGAGTGTTTACAGGTGATAACACATAAATTCACACAGATTCTCAGTCAGTCTGAGAACAGAACTTATACACAACCATATTTTCTAATTTCTCTTATGTGAATCCCAGCAAATATGCAATAGTCAAGTTAAAATATATAAATAAAAAAAAAAAAATCACTAATGATACCTTCAGATACAGTGTGTAGCGAGCGACATGTTTCCAGTAGAAAAATAAATAAAATAAATAAATGAAAGCAAATATTCTTGCGCTCTGGAACAAACTGATATATAAATTCATTTTTAGACATTTACATACTGTCATTTCTTCCTACTCCTTTGCAGTCAGTATATTGGTACAATAGGGGAGTAAATAATAATAATGATAATGATAAAAATAATAAAATAATAATAATATTAATAATATTGACCAGGCTGATTTGCAGCCCCATTTCATGCCACCAAAAGGATCTATAATAGTAGTGCTCACAGCACAACACTGGAACAATAGGCTGCTAATGATTTTCATTTTTAATGTATTTGAGTTCGTTAGTTTAAGCTCCACATTCTACAGTCAATACTCCTCTGTAGCACTTGTTAGAAACATAAAGCTCAGGACACAAACTGTTTATGAGGCCCAGATACAAAAATACAAAAACATACAACAACACACATGAAAGTCTAAGCATCGCACTGAATTAGATTTTTGTTTTTCTTCAAAAATGTCTGTTTACCAGAACCAAACACCTGAGCAGGATTTAACTTTAAATATCTCAGATAACTATATTCTGATTCCGTGGGTAAAGATTATTTTCGGATTAAGAAATAATCTTTACCCACATGACCATAAACCAACTTTTAGATTCAATAAATCTGTCAGATTAAATTACAAAGTTAAGAGATGAAAAGAGAATTCAATATAGACTGCACTGCTGTTATTGTAATATAAAACATTCTTATTTTCTATTCATATATAATAACTATAATAAGACTCTGGAGATACTGGAAAACAAACAGGAGGCAGCAAATACTATTTGTCATCTTTGAGACCAAAATGCCACTTTATATATATATAGGATTTATATTTCAAAACTATAGATAACTGAACCAATCACAAGCGGCCTGCTCCTCGCATGGCTGAAAGGTTCTTCTGATAGACTGCATATTTGTAGTAATATTTGTAGCATATTTGTTAATAATAATATACATTTGGAGGATTAGGGACATAAAGCGTAAACCTCCATGAATGATACAGAATGATACAGGACCCTGAGGTCTCCACCTGCTGACAATGATCAAATAATTAGTCTAATTAGCTCATAATTTTTCTAGTACTTGTTCTCAGAAAATGGCAGATACATACTGAATCACTATTATGCACTATTGTTTGTTGTGGGAAATAGACAAAAAAAATCCAAATGGTTATATAACATTATGTTTAAGACATCAGCAACAGGAAAAATTCTCTGAGACGCCAGAGAATTAATTAGGGGGCTCGAGCCTCCATAGCTCCTTCATACAGGAGCCTGCCTTAGGGCCCACCACAGATTCTTTAACAGCAAGTTCAGTGACCAAATACATTTCGTATATGAGATAATATAATATAATATATATTTCACCTCTATAAGGACACAAAAGATTCCTGGCTGTTTGGGCCGTGAGCCAAACGATGAGAATTCATGACTGTTTACTGACCTTGTTCAACCATCCAAACATCACACGTATATCACAGATGAAGATTTACAGCAGAACACAGTTTTATGATGGGAAACGATTGGACGCTGTGCTGAAGAAATAAAACAAACTGCACGGAGGAAAGAATACACTCCATCCTGTGCTCTGAAAACATGCCCACTTAGCAGTTGAGTACAAAACTGACCTCTAATGAAATACTGCACTGTGCTGCACTGTTACCAGAACATTGTGACCGATAGCTGGGTCACTGCTTTTATTCATCACGGTACAAACATTTGCAGACAATAAAGGTCTTTACACACCAGGAGTGACACGAAAAAACTATACGAAAGATCGAAGATTTCTGAGGCGAATTAAACACACCACAAAAACTGACATCAAACACATGACGCAAAAATGTGAGCAAAGACTCTAAAAAATGACACTACAAAAAAATGAATTTCACATCAGGCGGTGGCCCTGTGCTCATACGATACTTTACTTCAATTCAATAACAAGTAATAAGCAGCGTTCGACCTATTAACGCTGCTTTGTGAAATCACTATTGGTTTGAAAAATGTTTTTGATGTGCGGGAAATTCTCTTCCAGTGTGTAAAGACCTTAGGAGTGAAACATACGTGGTCTCAGCAGCATCTTCTTCCACCGTGTCCTCCCCAGACTCATTACTGGAGGAGGTCTTCCCTGAGGAGTTGTTGAGGCCATCCATCCAATCAGAGACTTTCTTGAGGGCTCCCTCCACGGTGGACACCAGCGTCTGGACGGCCTCCAGCTCCTCCGGCGCCGGGTAGATGCTGGCGTGCTTGGCCATGACGTGGCGGTCGTCGTTTGCAAACGATCGGAACGACCTCTGGGTTCGGATGAGGGGAAAGAAAGACATTACCATTTATATTTTAGAACCACTTTCATGTCATATGCAGCATGAATCACTCAATAGTAGAGCAAGTGGAGGGTCAAAATGAAGCTCCAAGAGGAAACGCGTCCACTAATGGACGTCAATGGGCTCCTGCACAAATCAAACCTTGTGACCTTTGAGCTCCGTCTGCCTCATCGTCGTCATTAAGCAGGATAAATGTCATGAGTGGGAATGTGAAGCCACTGAGAGCATAGAGACTGCTTGATTATTGTGTTAAACACTAAACTCCAAATACTGACTAATTGTTGCAGCTCCTCAAATTTATGTAGTAATAGGACACATTTTAACGTTAAGATGGTTACTGGTATTAAATGATAGAGCCACGGTAGACAGACTTCCCAGAAGAGCGGAGGCTGTCACAGCAGTGGATTCAGACCCACTTTGGAAAGATGTTCGAGCCATCACATGTAGATCACTTTGTTTCCAATTTTGCACAGCTTTTTTTAAACTTTAGTGAGCGACACACCAGCTCAGATGGGTGCTACATTTAAAGGTCAATATTTAATGATCTGAAAACTGATTTAATGCTTAGAGAAGGATTATCGCCGTCATCAAACACCATCATCAAAGCGTTGCTCGGCTCTGGGTGATTACAGAGAAACTAATTTGAAAATGTTGACTGTTAAGTTGCTGGAGAACGCAGAGTAAAATCTGAGGCTCCTTTGAACTCGAACCCGCTGAATTCATTTCGACACCCGGTGTTGTTTTCCTCGTCTGACGAGCCGCTGCAAACACAGGCGCTTGTTTTTCGATGTCAGACATGCTCGTCACATTCAGCACGATGACAGCAACACCTGAAGCGACCGCTGCCGGTGCCAACCTGTGCGTGGCCTAGATACAGCTGCTGTTACTTAGCATTAACATTTATGACATGCACTTAGGCATAGAGCTCATGTACGACAGGAGAGATGTGCAAAATTAGCTCTGAGCTCGTTTTCACCAGCACGAGTGCGTCGGCCCCCCGGACGAGCATCACACCAGGCTTTCATCCCAAGGTCAAACTGCTCGCTCTCTCAATCATCCCTTCCTCTTCAACTCTGGTTCTCTTTCGTCTCTCCTCCCTCTCCTCCCTTTCCCCTCGCCTGCAGTGTGTAAGCACCCCTCATTACGGTGAGTTATTTATGATGGTGCTTTAATAATTCATGGCCACGAGTCTCGGGGGCTTGTGCTGGAGTTGTGAGGGTCATTCATCACGACCTAGCTAATCTCTCCCTGAATTGCCAGGGGCATTAGAGGCTGTGTAGCAGCAAGTGCGGGCAACGTCAACAACCATAATGCACAAGCATACACACAAACATTAACAAGATCTAAATGAAAGATTAGGACTTTCGCAGCACCAGCTCTGATTCTGGACGGAGGCCGAGTTCCATGGTTCTTTTTATTTGTTACCCACAAGACGGATGGGAGTTCAGCCTCGTGCTGCAATTACTAGATAATGACATTCACAGCTGTAATGAATTGCATTGCATGGGCTGTCGTTTTCTTAAAGCTGACACACACATCAGGAATTATTTATTTAGTATTTTCTGTGTAAAATCGTGAGGATTGTATTTTATACAGGCTGCTGCACTATATGTAAAGGGTATCGAGCAGCTGTGGAGCCAGAAGACAAACAGCACATGAGATTATACAAAGGTTCGTCTTCACCTATGAATAACATTATGGTTTTAGTATGGTATAGAAAATACCATGGTGTCTTCATCAAATTCCAGTCTGCAATAAAAGGTAAACGGGACTTTAACCCTGTGGGGATCTAAGCAGCCAGGGATCAGAGAATTTGAAAGACATTAATATTCTGAATAGTTACAATATTATAATATTGACTTTAGGCATAAATGCCTCATTTGAAAGCTCAGTGATCATCTTTTCAGGTATTTTACAGTAGAATGTACGACATAGCAGAGATAGAGGAAGGTTTTAGAGCAGGACACAGCAGCTTACCTGTTAGCTATTTACAGCTTTTTAAAGAAGATATGATAAGAGATTTTTAGCTCCCATTTCCCATCCAAGCACTACGCTTTCACTTTGTGAAGTTTCAGTACAGACTGGATGCTGTTAAATCAGAAGCAGAGCAGCTTGTTGTGTTTTGTCTATAGGTACTTCCTGCTTTGTTGAGCTGTAACCTACAGACAAAGTCTCTAGTTAAGTTGTTATGAACAACATTGATCAAAGATTTGTGGCTGTTTTAGAAAAAAAAAAAAAAATTTATTGATTAATTGATAGTTATTTTGTATCTAGCTGTGTTTCTTACAGGGTAGGGAAGCAGGAGAAAAACCCTGGTGTTTCTAAACTCAAAGTCTGTATAGGTGGTTATTAGATAAATAAAAGCACTACCTGATTAGTGGATTGAATGTTTACAACCATTGACTAAAGTGGAAGTGATCAACTCTTTGGACGGTGTCTGAAACTGAACGTGGCTCATCATGGAAAGGTATCAGGCTGGTAGACTTTGGGCATGTTGGTTTAGCCACAAGCAGACCATGGTACTATGTTTTTTTGTTTGATTTTTTTTTTTGTCATTTGGAGTGAGTGACATACTCGATAACGTCAGATGGCACGTCATTAAAACAACAAGATATCATCTTAGATGATATTAGTACTGGAAATCAGTTCCAGACATTTGGCCTCTGTCGTTGTTGTGCACGTTACGGACGTATTGTCATACATGATTGTATGACTTGTATTATTGGTGACAGTGTGATACGGCACAACTCTAGCTACTTCTGGTCAAGAAAATGTCTGATAAGTTGTAATTGGCACTGGAGCCGCTTATCATATTATCACAACTTATCAGGCAGGAGCTCAACGATAGTTTTGCATGTCCCAACCCTAAGAAACGTATTAACTGTCTGCTCCTACTCGCTGGTTAGTTTAATCTGAAGTGAACACCAAACACCAATGAGTGTATATGAGTGTAAATGATTCTATTAATGGCTAAAGGCTAGAAACAAACAGCTCACCATGTCCAGGCAGTGGGGAGGGGTCGTGGGAGGGGTCTAGGTGAGGACCAGGGTCCTCTTCATGCAGCCACACGTCTCTCAGGCGTTGGTCTCGCTGTAAGAAGATAAGATGTTAATGTGTCTCCATCTTGTGATGCTCTATTAGACACAAACCTTCAGAGGTTTATACTTCTAAGGCCTTGGTGATACAGCTTGTATTATCTGTGAGGGACAGCTACAGGGTTTCGGTGTCTTACCCAAGGACACCTCATGATGTAGACAGGAGGAACAGGGAATCGAACCACTTACGCTAGGGTTGTTGGATGACTGCTCTACCAAGCGATGTACATGCCATATTCAGTTTAAACAACGCAAAATGAACCATTGCTGATTGTTTTCAGGGCCCTGTATGCTCAGCCACCTGTGTACATTAGAGATCTGCTACATCCTTTTGTCACCAGCAGGTCTCTAAGGTCCTCTGATCAGGGTCTGTTGGCTGTTCCTCGCTCCAGACTCAAAACTAAAGGTGACTGTGGAAGTCTCTCCTATTGGACTTATGATCAGTGAACTCAGAGGAACTTTTAAAAAGCAGCTCAAGACCCATCTGTTTAGACTTACATTTAAATTGTAACTGTGTTTCTGTGTCACTTTGCCTGATCTACAAAGATGCGACATAAATGAAAGTTACTTACTTACAACATCTGCCACAAATTTTTACATGTAAAAATAGATGTAGTATTCTTGAGAAAGGATCCAGTGTCACAAACCATAATATTTTCTTTCAACCTTCACCACTAGATGCCACTAAACCTGACACACAGAGCAAACCTCAGGTTGGACGGCCAGTATTCCCTTCACTCGTAGTAGCAATGACTTTATGAATTTCTTTACTAATAAAATCATAACTATTAGAGAAAAAAAGATCAGATCATCCCTGCAGCTGGAATGGACAGACTTGAATGTACAACAGCTCTAGATTTGTTTATCAGACCTCAGTGTTACTTAGACCACTTCCTCCCTGTAGATCATGCTGAGTTAACCTTAATCATTAACTCATCTAAACCATCAACCTGTCTCTTAGACCCCATCCCAACTAGACTGCTCAAAGAAGTTATGTGACCACCTGCTCAGGAATAACCTGTATTAATATTTCCAGTCAGGATTTAGAGCACATCATAGTACAGAAACAGCTCTGGTGAAGGTCACTAACGATCTTCTATTAGCTTCAGACAACGGTTTTCTCTCTATACTTGTCTTGTTAGATCTCAGTGCTGCTTTTGACACTATAGATCACAACATTTTATTACACAGACTGGAACATGTCATGGGAATTAAAGGAACAGCACTAGGTTGGTTTAAATCTTA
>OMLM01010571.1:0-11505 GCA_900302695.1 Helostoma temminkii
TAAGACATTTCATTACAGTTCATCTACACTTCGTGTAGACTTAGTCTTAGTGAAAGTAATGAAAGTGAATCTAAAAATTAATATACATATGTTATAACTTCAAAGACTTTATCTTTTTGCAGTGGGATAAAAGAAGTGAAAGTAACTTTCTATCCAAACTCAGATATAAACAGGTGAGTACTGTGATTAGATAAAAGTGAATAAAACTATACAACCATACTGAAATATAATGAAATTATTTATATATTACTGTCTGCAGCCATAAAACAAAGTTGGAACCAACAGTCAGGTAAGACATCAAACAATAATGCTCTTATGACATGTTAGCTTCGATCCAAAACGTAGCTTTATAGCCAGTTTCCTTGAAGAACTTTGCTCCTTCTTTGAAGTTAAATGATATTTGCTGACAAATTGCATTGACCTTGACTTTTATTTTAGAAACAAGTCTTGTCATCTCGTTGTACCTGTGACTTCTTATTACCTTTGCTGGATTATTATAACAACTGCATGTGATCAGATTAACTCACTATAACTAAAGTGTTATATCATTGTTCTCCAGCTTGCTGAACCAGAAATGGAGCACACCTGAAATGCAAAAACTTGCAAATTCTTTGGCGAGTTGCCGTACTCTGTCTGTCTTGGAGTAAGTAACCCTAAATTCACCTCTCTGAATTATGCAAATCAAAGGCTAATGAAATGTGTGTGTGTGTACCACATCTCTGTGAATTCTAGTTTGTCTGGAGGCCTGTGGGATGTGGAAATCCTGAGGACACTGGTTCACGTTTTGCCGAAGTGTAACATCAGCCAAAAGATCACGTAAGACTGGTTCTGTACATGCCGCCCAGCACAAAGTACAGGATGTAAAGCAAACATGAAGCTACTCTGTTTTTTACTGTATCATTTCAATACAGTATTTTTCCTCTAAAATATAAAGTGTTGCTAAATAAATGCAAATGAATGTAATGTACTAAATCATTTTCAGTGGTGAAAGTACAAAAAGCAGAGTTTACATCCATAAACAGCATCCGTTTGTCAATGTTGATGTCTTGTCTCAGTTTGAATAACAGCTGCTCTTCAGTGGAGGGTTTGGTGGTTCTGACCGATTTGTTATCAAATTGTCCAGCTGTGGTGGAGCTTCATATCAGGTACAAACATGTTTAATGTGTACTGCATACTGCAGAAGCACACAGGCACTGTTTAATGTACATACATGTACACAGTGATTATAACACCCGTAACTTAAATCTAGACTCCAGTCTTTCCAACCTAGACATAAAAACACAAAAGCGTATAAATGGTTCACTTATAATTAGAAACTACTGCTGTGTAACTGCATGTTTCTTTATGTTTTAGACTGCAGTCGAGCCCAGATCCTAATCAGGTTTCTGTTGTGTTCTCTGGAGGGATAGAAAAGCCTGCAGTTGAAGTGGCTAAAATACTGTGGTATGAATTAAGTAAATTAATCACTTTTGTTTAAAATAGTTTTTAGTTTAAATGAATTCAGTTGGTTTTATTATTTTTATTTTTATAGAAGAACAATTTGTCAAATTGTTATTATCAGCTTATTCAGTTACCTGTTAAGTATTTTGAAAGGTGCTTTTGGCATACAGCATACAGGATTGGATGTGGTGCAGAACAAGATCAAAGTAGCAAAATTAGATAATGTACATTAGAGAGAGGATTACTTTCATTTTGTAGGATTGTTCATGCACATCCACAGGTGGGAAAAGGCAATGATAGAGATTGCAATGTTTAAATTAATGATGGTGATGATGATAAAGCTGTTGTCTTTGTCAGTCTCAGCTGCTGTGGTTTGCTGCCTGCTGATCTGGACAGAGTGTGGCACAGTCTGGGGACATCTTCTGATCTTGCTGTGTTGGAGTAAGAAAAACATACGTCACAGACATGGTTGCATACACACAAGCAGAAATTAGATACTGTACACACTGAAATACTGACATGTGTGACTATACCTCTGTGATCTGGTTGCTGGATCTTGCTTGGGACCTTCAGACAGTCAGAAACTGCATTAATACATTCACTCCACATGCAGAAGTTTTGGTTCTGTATGGTAGTTAGTTTTTTCCAAACTTGTTTCTTTTCCCATGTCTCTCTTGCCTCTGATAGTAACACTATGTTCTTTATTACCAGTTTGTCCAGTAACTGTTTAGGCAACAAAAGTTTGAAGAAACTGTTGGATATCCTGCCTCATCTTCGCAACATCCAGAAAATTGAGTAAGACTCACAAAACGTGCATGATGTGTACTTAAACTTATTTGGGGAAATTGGTGCCATTATTTTGTATCATTTTGTTGAGGCAGACTGAGAAAAATACTTTTTTGTTGTTGTTTGGACAGCTGATGTAATTTTTGCAAAAGCAGGACTATTTTCTCACAAAACAGATGTGTTTGTGTGTGTGTGTTTTTTAGTGTCAGTAACAATGGCATCAGCATGGAAGGAGTGTTCACACTGGCTGATGCTTTGTGCTCCCACCACAACTTAACACAAATTCACATCAGGTACTTTTTGTTTTACACACAGACTTATAATGGGTTATTAGAGCAGCAACAGAGTGAGCACAGCCTGCCAGTTAGAACTGCAACAGCTGACAAATGTTAATGTTAAGTAGCTCTTTATGTCTGTTTAGACAATTTACAATATTACTTTCCGCAGGGATTAGTTGAGTAAGGAGACAATGGTCTGGTATTAAAATGTGCAGAATGTTAATTTGATGGTGACCTGTTTGTTTTACAGGGACGGGGGCAGAGAGCAGGTACTCCTGAAGTTCTGCCCTTACATAAGGTACAAAACCTATATCTGTGAAATCCTACATGCATATGAATACCACTGCCTGCATTTGAGTTGTTTGTATAATAATTCAATTATATGTTGTCTGTTCCTTTTCAGCAATGACAATCATCAGCTCAAGGTGTTCAGGTGAAGCTTATGACGCGTTGGTGGAAAAACAGTATATTTGATTGATTCTGGCTTGAGTTTTCTTCAAAACACAAATACATTACTACAGCAGGGGATTATGTCAGAATGACATTAAAGCGATTGTTGCGATTATTATTTTTTTTATTTTTTGTAGGATAAACAACAGCAGTCTTCTACCATATGACATAACCTCAATATGCAAGAGGCTGACCCAGTGTCACTCCAACTTGGAATTGGAGTAAGCTTAATTATTATCAATCCACACTATTATTTCATGATACAGCATTAATGAACAGGTAAAGATTAACATCCCTTGTGTTTTGTCAGTTTGTCTTACAGTTCACTGAAAGATCAGGCTATTAAGAATCTGCTTAAAATTCTGCCCAAGATGACATCACTGCAGAAACTTGAGTAAGATTTCCTGACTTGTGTGCAATTGTTTTCTATAGTGAAGTGTAACTAATTCCTGTAGGAATATCAACAGGTAGTATATATTTTTAACTGTGTTGAATGTACTGGGAACTTCACTGCACAAAAGTGAGACATTTATGGAAAAACTTATAGTTAGTATTTGGTTATAGTTGCTGAAGTTTAGAACCATGACCCTTAAAGATAGTAAATCTTTTACTAACCAATATGATACCAGAACCTGCTCATTTTGCTTTAAAGGTATAAACTTGAATTTCCATCACAGTGGTTAAAGTTGTCGGCAAAACACACATTTAGCTGCTGTCATTACAGCTTTTGCTTTCCATCTTAATTGCTTAATCAACCGCATCACCTTTTTCTCCAGTGTCAGCCACAGTATCTCATCCACAACTGGGATATTGATATTAGTCGGTGGTCTTGCGGTGAGCCAGCGAGTCACCTCAGTGATCCTCAGGTACAATATTTAACTGTGGCATTTTTCGAGAAAATAAGTTTTTAATAATATATCACTGCAATAATTTTATATATTGATATCTGTCACTGTTTCCTTAATTCTTTTTCAGTCCTCAGGGTGAATCCTTCATCTGTTTTGACACCGTGAAAGTAGAACAAACAAGCTGCAGGTCTGTGATCAGCAATTAGAATTGTTGAATTTGGTTTTCATGTATTCATGTGGTTACCGTGCAATATCATAGGAAAAGTACTGAATGCATAATGCAGTGCAGCCACAAATTGCAGCCACAAAAAATGTAATGTAGTAAGAAGAAAAATGTACAGTAGTAAGCAGAAGTTACAAGGTTCGAGCTTAAGTTTTTAGTAAACTGTCCACCTGTCTCTGTTGCACTGTGCACATACAGGTTAACTAATTTTTGCCTGAGCAGTGACAACTTGAAGAGGCTGCTTGAGGTCTTGCAGCAAGGTCCCAGAATCTCAGACCTGGAGTATGTCTCACACACACATACACAAACACAAAAACACACACACACACACACACACACACACACACACACACACACACACACAGACATCCTTCTCCATGTATAAGTAAACACTGATGAACCTATGTACAAACCAGCGTGCTCTCATTGTACTCTTTCTTTTGACTGTAGTTTGTCAAGTAACCAACTGGAAGATAATGGAGTGAAGCATTTTGTGGAGTCTCTACCAAGCCTTAGAATCACCAGCTATGTCAAGTAAGATATAAAATATACATTTATTGTTTATATATTGGTTTGTGGGTCGGCCACAAACCAATGGGGTCAGCCCGTGTTTGTGTGGGTTCTCTCCGGTCACTCCAGCTTCTTCCCACAGTCCACAGACATGCAATCAAGTTAACTGGGGACTCTAAATTGCCCATAGGTGAGATCGTGAATGGTTGTTATAGAGGGGAATCACTTGATGCTGTAGTTATATTTTGTTTTTTGTATTTTTTGGTACATTGACAATAGCTTTAGCGTCCCAGTGAGCCATATCAGTCTGACAGATAGCCAGGATACACAACTCCAAAACTAACTGGAAATAAGCACTTATGAATTACTTATTTTTGCATTTTTAGTACTGTGACATTGGATTGTTGCCAGAAATGATAATGTGTCTTTATCCACAGTCTCAGCAATAACAGCCTGACTCAGCAGGGTCTTCTGAATGTGGCCAGCACACTGTCTACCTGTGATAATGTCTCTGGCGTAGAAGTCAGGTGAGTCTTTGCATCATACCGATGAGTGAACAAGGGATGAAGAAAGAAAACAATCAATGAAACCACAGTTTGAGAGTTAATGACATCTTAATATCTGTCTCTTTGTCCATGGACTCAACCTGCTGATGTGTGCTAGTAGTTTGGGAGCAGAGGAGAGATGTCTCATCTGGTTCAGAGGTTGTGAAAAAACACTGAGGTAAAACAAGAATCCATAATTATAATTTTTGCCTAAAGTTGTTTCTAGAGGATGTGTGTACTTTGTTGCATCTGTTTTGACGAAGAGATGGTAACCCTTACGAAAAAGTAGTACACATAAAGTTTACTTTATTAAGTATACTTAATATCTATGTACTTAATGTCTATGTACTTCTAGTATACTTGCAAGTATACTACAACTAGAGTTTTATATATACTGTTAGTTTATTAGTGATAATAATAAAATCATATATAAAGTAATAATATAACGTAATAGTAGTACACTTGCGAGACGATCAAATATACTTTATTCTGCTTCACAGTTAGACAGTTTAAAGTGCACTTCTGAATAATTGTTAATTGTTTCCATGCAGTATGCAGTATGCAGTATGAGCATTTGGAGGAAGTGAAGCACAGCTGTGTTAATCATCACACCTGTGCAATTGTGGAAGTAATAATTTTAAGTCTAAAGTGAAAGGCAGCTCCTACTGACTGCTCGTCCTTCATACTAACATTTTAAGTTTATAATTTTATTTAGTTTAGTTATAATTATACTGATCATAATGTTTAAAAGGCAAAACACCATGTCACTCAACAATTTGTGACAAATTATTATTAATCAAATTATTAATTTATAATAAGCTTCTTTTGCGCCATAGTCCATCTGGTGTGTGGCTGCAGTAGCTACTAAGACAGCTCCACCATTTATTTGAAATGAGAACTTGCGCCTGAGTCTGTTGTTTTTATAAGATTATTTGGTAGCGGTGTGGCTGGCTGTACCACAAAACAAAGCCACAGTAAAAAATACTGAAAGGGTATTTGTGAACCAGGAACATGAAGTGGTCTAGAAAAGCTGAGACACAAGATGTCTTGTCCCACGTACACTTAATGTCTTAGAAAATGTGCAAAATATTGCAACTTTTATTGCAAATTTAAAGACCTGATGTATCCAACCCAATTTGGGCTGTTGACATAGGTGATTACAGCTATGCATAAAGATGTCACTCTTTGGAAGATGTGCTTGTATAAATATTATATACAGATTTAACTTTCAGGGGCCGTTTTATGCTAATAATTATTTATTTATGCAGTTAACCCTGCAAAGCAAATAAAAAAAAAGTGTTAAAGGGTACTGGGAAATTAGCTTGAACTACAGTATACTGTATACATAACAACCATCACTTAGCCATCGCTAAAAATGCTGATGCAATGTCTGATGCAATGTCTTTCGACATAGTAGAACAATTTACAGTGCATTTTGGCAAGACACACCAAACTATTAAGCCTTGTGGTAACGGCCTCTCTTAGTAACGGTAGACAGGAAGTGGTACAGTTTAGTGTTAGTACCAAAGCAGGCGTGCAATATAACCCAGTGTGAAACGGTATTAACCCTTCGAAAAAATAAGTATGCTTACAGTTTATTTTATCAAGTATACTTCAAGTATAGTAAGCATACTTATGTCTATGTATTTCTAGTTGCAAGTATACTATTATAATACTTCTTGTCATTGAATTAGCCCACTTTTTTCATTATAAAAGTATAATATAACTCAACAGTTAATTACTGACCATACTTAGTCTGTTTAAAAGGCAAAACACCATGTCACACAACTGTTTGAGACAAATTATTCATTTATAACCTTAATAATTGTTTGTTTATAAATTTAAACTACTGAAATGCATGCTGGGTATTTCTATATACTGGTCAGTATACTTAAGTATAAGTAGAAGTATACTCCAAGTATACTTAGACTTTTCCATATAATTGTCAGTTCACAGCAAGTATATGTAAATACTACTATGTCTAGTATACCTCTGATAAGTAAACTGAAAGTATACTTGTTCATTTTCAGTTTAAAAGAACTATACTAATAGTATACTTGAATATACTTATTTTTCATAAGGGAATGTTAGACTGTTTCCAATGCCCCCATGTTTGTAGTCTGAAGGTCATTTACAGGTTTCACTGCACATTGCATTCATTAGGCGGTATATATCTTTAGAAAATCTTCATGTGTTGATCTATACTTTGTTTGTTCTTTCCTATCTTTTCTGCCTGTCTTCCAGCATTAGAGAGAGCAGTTTGACGCATGAACATCTGGTCAGATTAGCTGAAATTGTGTCCAACAGCTCCAGTCTAACCGAACTGCTGTAAGTACCTCTCTGATGAGACCAGTTTACATTATACAAAAAGCACCCCATATTTCACATATTCTGTAAAAATTAAGGTCACTATATCTAAAAACTAGTACATGAATAAAAACATGCATTAAGGTGAAGCTTTATTTGTTCCTTCCTGAGGGGGTATTATTTTAAGGAAAAGTTTTAAGCGATGTAACATCATTCTGGCTCAGGATGTTCCCTGGTTATTGTAATTATTGTGTAAATTTTAGCCTTCAGGTGATGATCATGTGACTATAAAAAATACTCTGTGGTTGGTCTACAGATTAAATGAAAATTGTCTGCAGCTGGAGTGGATTGAAGACTTTGTAAAGCTGCTAAACAACAGTCAGAGAGGATGCAGCATCAGGTGAGAAAGAGTACAGCAAATGTTACATGTGCCAGTGTCAAAACATCTTCTATTACATCATATAACCATGTTGCTGTAGCTTATCATTCTGTGAAGTTCACACAGTCACAAGTTAGATTTTTTAGTATTGTTAGGTGAAGATTTACAATAATCTAAGGCTCAGCACGCCCGAATCATTTATAATACTGAGCTGATACCGCATTCTGTTCTCCTTGTCAGCATCGAGGAGGGCTGGATCAGAGCAGAGGAAGCTGTTCGCTTAGTGTGCTGTTGTCTCAAGCTCAATAACAACATTCAAAGTATCAGGTGAGATATGCAAATGCACACAAGAAACTATACTGACTATACAACATACACAAATGTGTGCAAATGCTCAGACTAGTCATAACATGTACCTAATCAACTTACTGTATTTAGTGTGTGTGTTGTTACAAATACCATGTTTCTTTTCCAGGGTTCATCAGACTACACTACACCTCTCTTTGATGAAGTCTGAAGTGACTTCAGTCAGGTAATAAATACCAGGTTGTATTGTGTTGTTTGTGAACTGATTATATTAATTTCGCAACTGAGATATACCATAATAAATGATTAACATCTGTTTGGCAAGCAGTTGAATTTTCTACATAAAATCATGTATGTTGGCCTCATTTACAACTGTTCCCATCTAATAGAGCATAATATGTCTACAGCAAATACTTTCTTCATTTATAATATTCTTCACAGCAAGCAATGCATGTCAGCTCCATTGTTTTAACCCTCTGGGGTCTAGGGTACTACAGACCGTTTTGGACTACTTTTTACCTTAAAATGTTCCACCTTAAAAACTGTACATTATAGCAATGTTTGGTCTAATTTTATTCAGCACAGTCTCACCAGTGTGAGATTTGTTGTTTCATTTTGCCATTATCTCCTCTCCTCCAGCCTTGTGGACTGTGCAGTACAGGGGTACCAGCTTGCACCTATGAGGAGCATCATCCAGAGCTGTCCTCTACTGACGAAGCTGGAGTCAGTACTCTTTGTTTTGTATACATCAGTATAGTATAAACAGGTCACTATGCAGGAGAAGCATGTATTTATGAAACCCATTGAAAACACATTAAATTAAGTTGTTGTCATCATTCACAGCTTTTCCTACAACAGCCTGGGTGTAGAGGGAGCTGAGTTTCTTTGCTCTGTTTTGCCCTTGTTGCCAAATCTCATGTCTTTCAGGTTAGACTCTTTCTTACACATTTGGCACTTTTTTTCTTTTCTTTTTTTTTTTTACTGATAAAAGTGATGATGAATACCTTCTTTTCTATTTTGCAGTATTGCTGCCAAAGAGAGTTGTCCAGATGTGCTAGAGAAGCTGGCAGATGTCTTGCTGCAGTGCACATCGCTTCAGAATTTAAAGTGAACAGCACAAACACTTGTCTAGAGCCTTTTCATTCTGTTTCTTCTCATTTAGCATCTAATTCAGTAGCACTACTCTATTCTTAGATTCCTATATATTCTTAGTATTCCTGTATAAACTAATGTTCCCTTTTCTCACCCAGTCTGTCAGGTCACATGATTGGACACACAGAAGCTCAGATTATTACCAGAATGTTTCCCCGTCTACGATCACTTAAGTAAGGATCTAATATACACTGAATACAGGACCCAACTGTGTAAAATGAAAACTGATGGTAATGAATTGCCATACTTATCTTCTGTAGTCTGTCTCATTGTGACTGGTCACCTACTGGAAAGCTGGAGCTCATACAAGCACTGGGACAGTGTTGCAGTCTGGAGTGCCTTTGGTAAGACAAACACACACACACATGTAAATGTAAATGTAAATGAATGTGTAGAAAAATGTGTGAATATAGAAAGAGTGGCCTCTATAATTTTATAAAATGTATATAACCTGTTGAAATACTGAACAGGTTTGTGTGACTCTGTGTGTGCCTCTTACATGTTTATGTTTGTGTTTGTGTGTGCACCCTAAGTCTGGACCTGGATGAAGACAGCATGGGTTGTTTGGCCCAAGCATTAAGAAATAACAATTCTATACGCAGCCTCAAGTAAGAAATACACTCTACTGTATCAGTTATTTTAAATGTGTATAAAGATGTCACTTATGGGGACATTTGTTTTTATAAAAATGTATTCCTAATCCACATTCTGAACCTACAGAGGCCTTTTTATAGCTAATAAATATTTACTTTTGGAGCTAAGCAAAGCAGTTTTAGGCCAACATCTTTACTTTCACCGCTTTAATAAAACACATCTCTACTGCCACTCTAATAATTTGGTCTATTTATGATATCATGAACGCCGTTGCTGCCAAAAGTGCTGCTCAATTTGCAGCCAATGTTGTTGCAGCTCTGCATAGCAGTGTGTCATCAGCTCCACATAAACCTCAACATAAATTATTAGGATCTAATCCAACAGACCCCCCCCACCAAATGGAAATATATCATCTCATTCCCAATTCTATTACAGTGCTAAGCTGTAAGTGAGCTGCAAAGTTGGAAATTGTTTATATGAGTTTATTTATATATAAATACAACTAAATGTTTACATGGATATACCCACGAGATGTGGATTTTGATATCCACTCCTAGTTCAGAACCAGTGTAACAACACACAGAACTTCTTTGTTTGTTGAACAGTAAATTTGATTCAGTTTAAGTACATTTGTGTGTACATGTGTTTGTGTATGTGTGCCAGGCTGAATAAGATTCACACAGCAGTGCGACCATCAGAAGTAAACGATGTCCTCAACCTCCTAGCTGCTATGGAAAGACTGACACGAATAGAGGAGATAGAGTGAGTCTTTACACACAGAAGGTTTGCTGCACATTAACAAAAGTAAAACTACAAGCTGTAACTTTGGAACAGGTCTACGTATCACATACTGACACAAAAAGGGTACCCTGTGTGAGTCTATGTGACCCTATGGGTTTTGACAATGGATGTATGGTGAATTATTGCATACTATACCTTTTCCTTTAACCTCAGCTCAATCTGTTGTAAAAGAAAGGTTATCATGAGCGATGTTGGACATGTTTGTTCTCTTGTGCTTTCAGGTTAGAAGGCTGGAGGATGGCAGCAGTAGTAGTAGAGCAGCTGACCAGACTCCTTCCTGTCTGGATGGAGCTCAGGCAGATCAGGTTATTGATTATTAATGTCTGAATATTTTGTTATTCACTTTTCTGTTACTATAAACCTGTTGATCATTATTTATGTGCTTTGGATCAATCACACTTTGCTTTTATTCTTCTGTTGGCCGAAGAAGAGGAGGCAGAAGGGTTTGTAGACAGAGAGAGAAGAGGAAAGGCAGGAGTATAGGTACAATGACAGGGAAAGGTAGGGACATGATGGAGGAAAGAGGGTAGATGTACTGTGTGCAGGAGACCAGGTGGAAGGGTAGCAAAGAGCCTAGTATTGGCGCGGGATACAAGCTTTTTTATTATGGTGTGGATAGCAAGAGAAATGGGGTAGGAGTGATCCTGAAGGAGGAGTTTGTGAGGAATGTTTTAGAGGTGAAAAGAGTGTCAGACAGGGTAATCAGTTTGAAGTTAGAAATCAAATATCGACTGTCTTCTGACCATAGTCGGTGGTTATTCTACTGACACCTGCAATGACCTAATGATGTTTTTCAATGACAAAATCAACAAAATCCATCAATACTTATCTTCAAATGCTACATCTCTCCCCTCATCTGATCTCTTTCCACATTGCCAGCCATTCT
>OMLM01010573.1:2718-23625 GCA_900302695.1 Helostoma temminkii
TGGAAGGATTATTATTATTATTATTATTATTGTTATTATTATTATTATTATTAATTATGAGTACCACGCTTTGTAAAACAGTTTTAGAAAACCTCCTGCTTCATGTTGATTGAAGATGCTGCTGTGAAATTCTGCTGCATCATCGTGAAAGTCAACCCATTTATATCAGCGAGGTCAGGCTCTCTGTATAATGCAGCACAGCACAGAATCTAGTACAGTATACAGTACTGTACTAGATTCTCCATTTTCCTCAGTTAAAGAAGAATTAGTGCGGAAGGAGCCGCTGCAGTTGTTCCATAATTTAAAAGAACTAATTACACATCATATCCAAATAATGAGGGGAAAGTGCTCTGAATCCTGGGAGGCCTGTGCATTAATTAAGGTGGACCTGTGCAGATTTCTGCTGCACTTTCTGTCTCTCTGTATGTGCTTGCTGGCGGTGAAGCTAATCTAGCGGTGACGAACGCCGCCTCCGGACCAGCGCCGATCCAAGCTCAGCAAATGGAAAAGTGGAAAACGTGGGACTGAAAAGGCAGAGAGGAGTCTAACAAGTTCACACATGGTGACTATTAAAAAACAGGTAGGTGTAGAGTCTGGCAGACTGTCGCTGCAGCCAAGCGAACAGATAAAATAAAGATGGTTTTATGTGTTGAACATTTTAAGATCCATTTACTTTACCACAATCAGAACTAGAAGCTACACTTATTATAAAAACTGCAAACAAAATGCTAAAAAGATGCCGCACCCTCCCCCTGCTGCCCATTTTCCTCTTTAATCTCCATCACGCTGAACACAGGACCAGTTATGCTAATTAAGCCCTTATAGGCATTAATTAGCAAATTTTGTTTCAACAACCTTCACAAAACACACGACTGAACCCTGCATCGCAACAGTCAACATCATCTCGCCTCACTGATGTGCTAATTTATGCATCATAGTGTTTCAACGTGTAATGAGATCATGGAGACGGCGGCGCAGGCGGAGAGGCAGCTGCCTCGTTAGAAAGGATGTAGAGAGGCCTCCAGGTGAGATACAGGTGAGACACAGACAGAGGCGGGGCCAGAGGCTTCAGGCCAACACCTGTAACCTATGACATGTCGATCCAGGAAACTGGGTTAAACATGTACTCCCACATGTAGCAACAGTCAGATGTAAGAATATTTATGTCAGATGCTAACATGCTATCAGCTATAGCATCCTAGCGTTAGCCCTTAAAGTTTTTAATCAATCTGGTGAAATGTGCCAACTCATGTAGGGCTGGACAGAAAAGATAATTATCACAAAGTCAAAACAAAGTCAACAGAACTCACGTCGAAAAAATTAATTCTCTAAAATACGGCTTTTTTCGAACAGTTTACCTGCAAACAGTTCATGTTGTTGTACTGAAGGTAAATAAAAGAAGGAATGACGATGTGAAAACTCGAAGGACTGAAGAAGAGAACTACGATGGTAATATTATACTTATCTTCTTTACCATGTGAAGCAGTGCAAACAATGCAATACTTTACACTCCCAGACCCAAGCAAGTGCTGGTGGTCCCACTAGAACAAGCTCTGTAGGGTCCAACCAAAAAAAACCAAACAAAGAGACGCAGTGATATCACAAATTTCATCACAAAGACACGGTGTCAAAATGTCTGATGTAAGCAACTGAATTTACCTCAGGTCGTCTTCACATTAATAACACACAGAAATAACGATCTGAATAAAGATTTGGTGATAAATATTGAATGAATTAATACGTTTTGTTCTACGCTGCACATTCGAATCAGTTCGTGTGTGTGTCTCTGTCTCTTTAAGAAACACGCCGCAAACAAACCACAACCAAAACACACAACCAAGCTGACACTACAACACTAACGTGTTCATTTGCTTACGTTTCGTCTATTTGCGTGTTTCCTTACGTTGCAGCGAGTCGAGGTGCTTGATGCCATAAGCTACTGACAACCAAATCAAGGCTTCACTAAAAAGAGAAACACACAATTAAAATCAGGTCTGAGGGCAGAGGAGAGTGTGTGTCCGGGTTATCCAGTCAACCGGCCTTAAATGGCCTTCATATAGAATCACACGCTGTGTTAAACACACACACACTCAGCTAGTTCGCTGATAGCTGCACTAAATGTCTCCTGGCGTCTCTGCTACACACAGAAATATTCAGGAGTAATACAGTTCGGTGTCAGTTGTTAGCACACAAACACACATCTGTACACAAATAAACAATCAGGAATTTACACAGAGCAGCTTCGACACAGACTTTGTGGATTCGTGGTCCAGTTGATATTTGGTCCACTTCATTCACAAGCGTCGGAGCAACAAAGTGAATCTTTTATCATCTGCTCGCAGCTCGGAGCGCTCACCACCACTTAAATCAGTGTCAACAGTTTAGTAGACGGCGAGTTCAAGTTCTGTTGGAGGTTTCTGTGGAGGCAGACAGATGGAGACGGCTGAGCTGTGAACTCGAGTTCATCCGCGGAAACAAAAATATTCCTGAGTCTCACTTCAGCTCAGGAGACATCTGAGGCTAATAACAGCAGGTTTTCAAACACATAATTGGAGGGTTTAGATTTTTGTTTGAGGAATGTGTATAAATACATGAAAATACTTTGCCCAGTGTGTATTTTTTACCTTGGTTAAAATGCTATTTCCCTGACTTGCTGTCAAATTCTCAGATGTATAATTTAATATAATTTCATACCACAAATACAGCATCAAAACTATGAAAAGTGAGGACTATGAGTATTTTATTGTCATGTTTTTCAGTATCTCCCTGAACAACGTTTCTCTGTGAAAATGTCTGAACTGCACAAACTCGAGTCTGATAAATATTCACTGCTGCATGTTCATGAGATTAGAGATACTCCTGAGATTCGTCTCTTCGAGTTTTGTTCACAATAAGCTGTGAACTGCACACGTGTTGGTGACGTGAAATCACGTCAGATTTCAGAAACACAAGCGCAGAGGGAGCAGCTCAGGCCTGAAGCAGACGCTCTGTGACAGTCACTGAGATGTTAGGTGATACTCCAGCAGGCGATGTTTCACCTGAACAAAGACATACACAGCCAATCAACCAATCAGCATACGGTGTGAAACAACGCACTGGTCAAGGAGACACATGACTGCAGCTGTGTGATGTTGCACAGTGTCCACAGTTCAGTCTGCTTCATCAGTTTATCACATCCAGGCTGCAGTGAACTCACAGTCTGCAGGTTAAAGCGCAGGTAAATGTGGCCAGTCTCTTAATCTGCAGTGGGTTCATACTGAACCAGAACATAAAAAGCATCACTACGTCAACATGAGAATTAAACAGAAAGACGGTTAATGCTGGTGAAGTGTGGAGTTGAAGTGAAGTGGCTCCTGACAACTGCACTAAAATCCCTCTGAGATTTCTAACGACAATAACCGCAGGTTTTTAGTTTTCAGGTTTCACAGCAGCATTTAAACAAAGCTAAACGTAAAGGCTCAACTAGAAAAGTCAGTTTGTGTTTTTGTCGACAGGTGACAGAGCTCAGACTCTTCTGTAAACATTAAAGTGTGAGCGGGTGGTTATTAATGTATTTTCCTGTGGTGTGGCAGACTCAGAACATATTTACTACCTCAGACTTTAAAGGCCCCTGAAAACCTGATTTGTGCAAATAAAATCTGACAACTGAAGAAGCGGTGAGATTTGACTTCGCGCCCTGCTCAAACTGTAAAAATAGAACAAAAGCAGAATAAAAACAGAAACGACCGACTAAAGAACAGAAGAAGAGATTCGATGTATTTTTAGGTTTAAAGCAACGATCGGTCCGACGATCCTGAATCCTGCTCTGTGGACTAGAACAACACAGAAAGCTGGAATTAGCGTGTGTGTTCCCACATTGTCGACATTCCTTCCCACACTCACTGCCTTGTTATTACACACAAACCACCTGGTCGTCCCTCTGTCACCTGAGTGTGTGTGTACATGTCTGTTAACTGCTAGTGAACACCATCGCTGTGAGGACATCCTGTGCTCACCGCTTCAGAGGCGTTTACACTGAATCTGCTCCTTCACTTCTGGTCCAGTTCTGCGGTTCTTGCCTTCGCACTGTGGAAACAGCGGCTTGATCCGAACCCGACGTTTTTACATTTTCAATCTGGGCTCAAGCTAAATGTGTCCAGCGTGGCAGAAGTAAACAAACTCAGGTAAAGTGTCTAAAAAGTAATCCACTACAAACAGAAGTGTGAAATCAAACTATTTAATCAAGTACTTTGAATTTAACAGTACTCTCAGTATTTCAACCCCCTGTGTATCAGTACTTATTAGTTCACTGTGTCTTAAAGTAACTTAAGCTGTCAGAGAAATGTAATGGATTACATTATTTCTCTCTTATAAGTAAAGGTAAAAAGTAAAGGTAAAAGTAGCATAAACATAAAGATACGAGCACAGAAGAACTGAAGCACAGAGTAAACACACGTCCCTACTTCCCAGCTCTGCCTGCTGAGTGTGTGTGTGTGTGTGTGTGTGTGTGTGTGTCCTCACAGCGATAGAAAGACCAGATCACTGTAACTGAACAGTGCTTCCCTAACGACCTTCATCTATAATACAAGACCTTAAACACACACACACACACACACACACACACACTGAGGGACACTTCAAGTGTCATAATCTGTGATAAGCTCCTCTCGCTCTCTCACTTCCAGCAGGACATAACCCCCTCACCACCACACACACACACACACACACCACCACCACCTCTCCCTCTCTCTCTCCTCCAGTGTTTCTCTATGGGACTCACTCACTCAGTAGGTGTGTGTTGTACTTGCTGGTGTAGTAGTAAACGTCCTCATAGCCTTCCTGATAATCGTCGTCCGCCCGGTACCTCCTCCCTCGCCTCCTCCTGCTCAGCAGGCGCAGCAGGGCCATGAACCTCTCCATCACCGCCTCCTCCGTGGACCGGGTCCGAACTGAGCCGGGCCAGGCTAAGCTATGAGCTAACAGCAGGGCTGATAACACAGCCGGGAGCTAACAGCGAGCGTTATTCCACTGAGAGAGAGTCAGAGAGATCAGGTTTCCTCCTCCGTGCTCGCTTTGCGTCTGCTCACTCTCTCTCTCTCACACACACACACACACACACCTCTGGATGTCACACATGCGCTCACACGTTAGCGAGCATGTAGCACTCACACGCTCTTTGTATTCTCCCCTCTCTCTCTCTATCTGCAGCCTCTCTCTCCTCCTCTCCCCTTCCTCCTTCTTCTTTCGGCTGTTGGTGCATCTAGCCGGGCTCAGCCAATCACAGGGCTCACACACACACACACACACACACACACACACACACAGGCTTCTCTCGCCCTCTACACACCACTCCTCCATCTCAGCTCTCCACCGTGTGTCAATGTGCAATTGAAGACTCAGCACACCTAGTCTCCTTCATTAGCTCCTTCTCTCCTTGCATGCTTTGTTCCTTTCCTTTGTTCCTACCCTTATATCTCTATCCATATTTATGTTTCCACTCCCACATTCCTCTGCTCCTCCTCACTCACACACACTTATTTCTAGGGATCAGGCGAGGGGGAGGTCTTCATGTAGTCAGTGTGAGGCAGGGGAGGAAGCTAGGAGGAGGAAAGAAGGGAGGAGAGGAGAGAAGGAAAGAAGGGAGGAGAGGAGAGATGGGAAAAAAGGGAGGATAGAAGGAAAGAAGGGAGGAGAGGAGAGAAGGAAAGAGGGAGGAGAGGAGAGAAGGAAAGAAGGGAGGAGAGGAGAGAAGGAAAAAAGGGAGGAGAGGAGAGAAGGAAAGAAGGGAGGAGGAGAGGATAGGTAACAAGAGCAGGCAAGAAAGAGAAGAGGAGAATAGGAGAGGAGAGGAGGAAACAAAAGAAGCAGGCAAGGATAAAAGGATGAAAGCAAACTAGGATAAGAGAGGAGGAAACAAAAAGAAGGAGAGATGAGGAGAAGAAACCAGGACATGAGAGAATGAAGCAACAAGATGAGCGTAGGAAGTAAAAGAGGTGAGGAAACTGGAAGAGAAGAGGAGGCAAGGAGGAGAGGAGAGGGAAAATAGAGGGCAGGATAGGAAACAAAGTAGGGAGGAGGAGAGGAGAAGTGTAGAGAAAAAAAAGAGTAGAAGAAAAGGTGGGGAAAAGAAACTAGGAGAAGAGAAGAGGGGAGTAGACAGTAAAGAAATAAGAGGAAACTAAAAAGGA
This sequence comes from Helostoma temminkii, assembly GCA_900302695.1. NCBI lineage: Eukaryota > Metazoa > Chordata > Actinopteri > Anabantiformes > Helostomatidae > Helostoma > Helostoma temminkii. Next base: position 8,886 of record OMLM01010573.1, read on the forward strand.
GGTGAATAAAAGGAAGGAAAGAAAAGAAGGAGAGGAGAGAAAGTGGAAAAAGGAAACGAGGAAAGGAGATGGCAAGGAGACAATCAGAGGAGAGGAAAGAGGAAATTATAAAGAGAGGAGACATTGAGAGAAGGAAAGGAAAGGAGAGATAAGAAAGAAGACTAAGAGAGGGGAGGAGATTAGGAGAGAAGGATGAAATGACAAAGCAGAGCAAACTGGGTCACTCTGACAGAGACCAGGGTCCTGTGGTATGTAAACACCTGATCCAGGTCTCTGATCTCTGCTGCACAGGAGGAGAGGATGATCCTGGTCACACAGGCGTAAAAAGCATTTAACCAAACCTGTTTACGTTTTATGTTCCTGGATACTAACACAACGTTCAGACAGAAGCGAGGGCAGAGCTAACGCTGCTCTGTCCCCCAGCTGCTGCTGGAGGCCCCAGACCAGATGGGAGAGGTGATCCCCCCAGGTGTTCGGGGTCTGCCCGGGCCCTCCTCTCAGACTCCATAACACCTCCACAGGGAGCTGTTGAGGGGGACACGCTGAACCACATCAGCTCACGTACGAACTCCTGGTTCATCGAGGCTAAAAGGTTCCAGCTACTAAATCAGCTGCTGCACAGACTGAGGCTAAAGCAGAGTGACGCCACGCAGGCTGACTCAGAGGCTGAGATCTGCTGAGATAAGCCCGACCCTCTGGATCATTACTGCATCTTCCCTGCTTCCTCTGGACTCTGCAGTTTTCTGTGAGACGTGAAAACAAGCAGGAGGCCAAGCTAACAAGCTACAGTGCTAACAGTGGTGTTTACTGCCTGACTGTGTGTAAACTAGGGATGTCCGAAGTCCAATACAAAAAAACTTCTCGAATATCACTTTACGTCAAACAGACAGGCAGAGCAGATGAGATGAACAGGAAGTAGAGACACATGAATTTTCACAATAAAACATTAAGCTATGTGTAAAAGTGCCTGTAGCTGGTTGACTGAATGCACCCAGTGCTGGTTTCTTCTCCTCTTCTACCTTCTACAAGAATAATCTTCTTATTTTTATTTAAAATATCAATCATATCTTTGTACAGTGTTTCCTCCTGATTCTCCTGGAGAAACAGGTCCTGCTTCCGAACGAAAGCAGGCGTCTCTTGAAGTTTCACCCTTTTGGCACCAGGAACCAAAGAAGCAGCTGACGACCACCTACTTTTCCATAAAAAAAATTAATAAATAAGTCATTCGCTGCAGTACCACAAAGAAACTAAAGAATATTTACCTGAACACAAAAGGTTTTTTTCCTCAGAGGGTTATAATTGTGTGTCACTTTAGTGTTCGCTCAGTCAAAGCCACTGAGATTTCATATAAAAAATAATCTCTTTAACATTTATGTAGTAAAATGGACTGGTGACCTGTCCAGGGTGTACCCCGCCTCTCGCCCAGCTGACAGCTGCGACAGGCTCCGGCGACCCCAACAGTGTTAAACTGCAGCTTCTATCAGGTTTTCTAAAACTACCTGTGCCAGGTGTGGCTGAGATCCTCCAGGGTTTAGGAGAATATAGAGGACAGACTTTCTACTTTATATAGATAGAAGAAGAAGAAGGAGAAGAAGAAAATTATAATAACAACAAGAAAATGATGATTCGGTAGAGCTTCTCTTATTATATGAGACACATAGTCACTGATAACTAGTAATACCACAACTATTATTAGTGTTATTATCATCAAATCTCCCTGCCTGATATTATTTCCTTTTTCTGAACTGATCACTTCCTTTAAACCAGAGGTGGGCAACTCTGGTCAACTTACAGCCCCTGATTGGCTGAACACACCTGATCCAGGTAATCAACAGCGGGAAACGATAGCTGGTAAACAAGCAGGGCTGCGGCTCTCTAGGACCAGATTTGCCTACTTCTGCTTTAAACACACAATCCCGTCCCGTCAACCTTCTACTCAAATAACAGCTGCAGGTTATTCGCCTTCATTTAACTACACGAGTCTTTACTCTGTTTCTGTCCAGACAGAACAGGAAGCTGCAAGTCACAGAGGGACACAGCTGGTTGATTAATACTATTTCAGCTTGTTATATATTACTAGTGTTTTTAAATAACAGCATAAAGCAGTTTCGAAGCAGTTCTCTTGACCTTGTAGTGACTGTCACACAATGTCAGCTTTGGAGAAGGACTAATTAGAGAATCCAAAACAAGCACAAACGTTGTTTTCTGCTACTTGAACAGGACACAGCAGAGTCCTGATCCAATATGGCGGCGAGACAGACGCATTTCAGAAGCTCTGATGTGGTATCTATGTTTTACAGTTTTAGTTTTTACAACTGAACTCAATCTCCAGTCTCCTGTGGGAAAGTCATCCATCCCAACATCCTGCTGACACACGCTGAGGGTGGTGGTAGTTGGCGTAGCGTTCACTGACATCGTCAAATAGTAATAAGCATGTACAAACGACCTGTAATGTTGTGTTTTACAGAAGATAATGCGAGTATGGAAAGCTGAAGATTTTGATTTTTTATTTGTACCGCTTATAGTATAAGTAATGTTTGTGAACATGGCTTCAGTTGTGGGGACTGACTGCAGCTGTGTATATGAGCGATATATGATTTTTGCATAAACAGTTACAGAGCAGGGAGTCGCTGACGTACGCTGTGTCCATTTGGTGAAAGGCTGGCGCAGCCTCTTGGCTCCATATCGACCCCATGTGTATGCGACCATGTGAGCTGCTAATGAGGCCAAGCAGGGCCACAAGTCGGTCCCATGTGGAGCAATAACTGTGTCCAATTATTAAACTTTGGGTTAAGGACTGGAGCGCAGTCAGGGTGAAAGCAGCCTGTTGTATGTGAATGTGTTGGTGTTAAAACTGGTCTGGCAACGAGAGTTAGAAAGTTAGACTGAGGAAATCACAAACCGGCAGGGGAAGCAGAGCGATCAGAGGCCTGGACAATATTTAATCACCACACACACGGAATAATCAGGTATGTTTCATCCTTAATATAAACAGAGACACCATGGAGCCAATAACACACACGAGTCCTTGTGTCAACCATCAGATTCAGATTCCTGGGAATTACAGGGAAAATAATGGAGCGAGATCTAAGGAATATTAATCAACATCAGCTCCACTGATGCAGGAAAACAACACAAAAAAAGAACAGACGTTTATTTGTGCAGCTGTTTAAACGCACACACACACACACGCGTGCGCGCTGATTGTGACTGTTTGCATTCCCAGTGCTAACACTGTAGTGGTCACTGGCAGTAAACTGGTTCTGAACACCACACACAGGAAACATCCTGAGGGTGTGAATGTGTCAGAAAACAGACGGACAGTAAAAACCTCTGACCTTTGACCTGACAGTGATTGACAGGTGGTGTGCAGAGTGTACAGTCAGGAAACTATGTGTTGACCTCTGACCCCTTCTCATGCCCTGACAGTTCTCGTATCCCGCTGAGGAAAAATGCTGACAGAAACGTGACAGACAGCAACAAAACTAACCTCAGAATAAAAACAGATGATTATTTTATTGTTAGACCAACAGGAAACTAGGGAAATGTTCAAATGTTCCAAAAAAAAAACTCCAAAAACCACAAGCCACTGAACACACCACACATCAAATGTGTGAAACCACATGTGCCTCTGAATGCAGCACATTTTAAAGACATTTTAAAGATTTTTAGGACAGCGTGCCTTTGAACTCATCATGTGAAATGTCCAAAAACCATAACAACTCTACGTGGCGTTCAGTGTTCCACGTGTGAAAGGTCTGAAAATCACGTGCCTGTGAATGCGTCACGAAAAAACCCTAAAGCCACGTGGCGGTCCCGGCTCCAAACCGCCAAAGATCCTCAGCTCAGTCGTCCTGCAGTGGTGGCGTGATCTACCAAGGTCTGCTCACAGTTCTCAGAAAACTGCTGAGAACATAACTCTTCCGATCAGAATATAAGGCTGATTGTAATAAAATTAAAAGTAAAATGACAACAACCGTTGTTCTCTGTTATATTCAATCTTGTTTGCTAGCGTTAGCTCTCCGTCATTACTGCTGATTCTCATGACAGTGTCACATATTTTAATCTGATACCTCCTGACCTGACGGCACATCGTGACCAAAATTAACTAATGATCAGAAGCAGCTTAACTTTTCACTGCTCGTCAGATGTCAGTGCATTAACTGTGCTCTGTTGTTTTATTTGTGGTAACAACCACTGATACGTGATGTTTTACACCAACTTCTCAGTTTTGCGCCTTTTCAGCAGACAAACACAAAAAAATGATTATAATCCACACGGTGGAGATCGCCACAGCTGACGAAGATGTAAACACTAGTCGCATGTGTCGTGTAGCAGCTAGCGACACGATGTGATGACGTGTAGCGGTTTGGTTGTGTCTCATTCCTTTGGGGAATATTTTGAGCCCTTCCCTTTACCACTCTGTTTCAGGGTGTAGGAAAAGTGGTGAGACTGAGAAATGGGATTTCCTTCCTACAAAATCACACACACTTCGATTCACTCTACACCTGGGGATACAGACACGTTTCTCACACACGCACACGCACACACACACACACACACACAAAACATTAGCCGTGAAAAGGATAATGTGCGACTCAAACAACTTGGACTTTATCCACTATTAAAAATTCCGGGATATCAGTAAAGTTTCTTCCCAATTGGGAACACGGCTCACCCGGACAATCTCCCATTGTGTGACACACGTGTGAACACACAACTCCGCAGAATGTCTGGGCCTGATTCTCTTGACATTGTGTTTGTTTTATTTGACAGAACTGTAAATGTATAACAACAGTGTCAAGCCGCCTTTAAACCTTAAACCCTGGAGGTGCTGAATGAGCGGTGGGTTTATTCTCTGGCACATGTGCAGTCCGTGTACTGTAGAAAATTCCCTTCAGACCCTCATGTGCTGGGATGGTGATTAAATGTACGTCAGGGATGCTGGAAGTATGTTTTTTATTGTGGACGGAGAAAAAAAACACATATTTATAAATTCAGCCTATTTTTACTCTGTGTGCATCACATGAATTTCACCATGTGCCAAACTCTGTGGTGGTCCAGACGGACCCGGGGATGATGTATTAATGTTGAGAAAAGGTTTGGATTTTGGTTTATTTGAATTATCACTATTTTAACAATAACAACGAGCTGATTAATCAAGAATTTAATATAAAAAGGTCTGAACCAGCTGAAACGTGCTTGTGATATTATACATATATATATATAAACAGTCAGAGGAAACATTTTACTCCACTGAGTACTACTGAGTACTTTTAAAACAGTACATTTATCTGATTACGTCCTCCACCACCTGGTCAATGACACGTGATCACATGGACTGTCGCTGCCTGCTCACATCCAGACATGGAAGATTGTTAACTAAAAAATGACGATAAAACAGGAGAGAAAATCACAGTGATGCTTCTCGTCTCACCCAGAATCCTGCAGACCGAGCTGCAGGTTGTTCATGTGGTAAAGTTGGACTGGCGAGGGAGGAGTCGCCACATTAGGCATGACGCCGCCTCCTTCACCTGTCAGACAACCCTGAGGGCTTCGACGCCCCACAAACTGCTCGCTGGTGCTTCATACTGACAGAGCTGACAGCCGGGCAGATGGTCGAGTCACATTTACTGACACAGGAAGGAAAAGAGAGAGAGTGTGTTGCTAAAAATGACAAAGAGAAGCTTCATTTGCATTTTGCTCTCAGGCCTCTGCAGCTCTGTAATGCGATTGGACGCCTTGTTGTAAGATGTGTGAGTGTGTGTATAATCTGATTCTCCATGCTTCTCTGCAAACTGCACACACACACACACACACACACACACACACACACACACACACAGAGTTTATCCTCTAACTCCCCCTCCTGGTTGCTCAGAGGAGCTGCACCCGGCAAAGACATGCTCCATTCAGAACTCTGTAGAGAAAACTGACAATTTTAGACACTTCAAATATCCGTCTTGTTAAAGACGACCCATGATTCACTGGGGCAGACTGACAGTCATTGATAAACCCCCAGGGAAAGGGAGACAGACATAGAGACCCAGAAACGAACAGAACAAAAGGGAGAGGAGACAGAGTCCGCGGTCTTAATGGACTTCTGAGTGACTGACCTTGATTCCTAATGGACACACACTGACTGACACACACACACATATGTTGCATTGACTTCCACTCGTCCCCCGAAGGCTCAGCTCAACCTGAACCTGAACCCAGAGAGTGACAAGGACACATAGCTGATCAACAACTGTAGCAGAGACAAACTAAAGTCTACGAAACACAGAAACGGATAATTTATACACAACGTGACAACAACCTACATTCACTCTACACAGTTCAGAGTTAAATATAAGGCCTCTGAAGACATCTCAATAACATAGGCCAGAGACAATAATGAATAAAATGGTGTTTATATTACATAAAACAACAATTAGTTGATTAATAAAGTCAATGAAAAGCAAATGTAAATATTTCATGTTTTTGGACATATGCAACAGTAAATGTATAAATTTTTGGTTCTGAATTGATGGTTCTTTTTTATTAGTTTAGCTTTTAAAGATCAAACAATCATTGGGCTGGTCTGTGCATGTTCTCCTGGTGCCAGAGTCAGGTTAGCTGGTAAACACTGACCACGGTGATAAACTGATCCACCGTTAGAATGAGGATACTGCGAGGAAACCGATAATGAAACTGTGTGTTCTCACACATCAGAGCCGTCAATCCTGACCGACTTCTCTGTGTTTCGTGACGAGCTGGCCTTGGCGTCACCGAGACCAGGAACACTCCACAGACCCGGTGTTGTGGAGATGCTCTGACTCTCTATCACAATCGGACCCCTGTCAAGACGCTGAAGCTGCAGATTATTCCTGCTTCCAGCATCTGACTGCTGATTGGCTGCCTCACATATCACAGTCTGCACATCACCTGGTGACCTGGTGCAGCCAAATCAGCGGAGACGCTTGTGGACTGAACCACCTGCCCCCATCGCCCTGCGTCCATCGGAACCAACACCACTCAGCACGAGAACAGTTTCTTCTTCCTCTTCTTCTTTTGCTGCTTCTTCTTCCTTATATCCTTTTTCTATTTCTTCTTCTTCTTCCCCACAGTCCACTCTTTTCTGAATCTCATATCAAACCTCTTTACCAGCGGACACTTACAGACAGACCGTGGTCCGGGTCTGGACCCAGAAGCTGTCTCATACGGACACGGCCCTTAAAACTCGACGGTGCGCTTCTATTTTAGCCGGCGCAGGTTTACAGTAGCGGTTTAGTGAATGACAAAACGCACACACCAATTGAAAGCTAGACAAGCCATCCCATGTGATACCACTCAGCCAATCAAGTCTCTGCATTCCAGGAGGTAAACACTGCGACTATACTGTGCAGACAGATGAGAGAGTAAGAGGCAAATTATACACGAGAAGACGGTAGAAAGAGAAAGAAAGACTTGAAAATGGAGAAAGTGGGAGCAAAATAAGAGGAACAGTCAAACTCACTTCTGTTCATACTTCCCACTGGGAGCTCTAAACCAGTGTGTCTAACGTGAAACTTGTTAAACGCCCTAGTGAGACAAAACATAAAGGTTTTGAGCAAGCATATCTGCTCAAATCTAAAGTGAGATTACAGAAAATGATGTGACCACAGAGTAGCTTGGACAGACACAGGAAATATCCCTACACATCTTGACCATGTTTGGCTCTGAGCACAACTGAGGGGAGGAAAGTGAGCCTGAGATTTATCATCAGTAAAACGGGTTGTGGCTGTTGAGGAAATTGAAGCTCTTCCTCTATTTCTTTTTCTGAATTTAAGCACTTTATTTGAACCTATCACATTTTATTTATAATTCTCTTATTTTGAAAAGCAGCCCTAGTTTAGTTAGGTAAATGAGAGAACATTGTACATGTCTGCAGTCGTGTTATGTTCAGTTCTATCTTACGCAACAATAAACCAAATCAGTCAAAATGTTTTTGAATTTGATTTGATTTGACAGTCAGGTAATGATTACATGCAGATGTTGATATAACTACTAGGCTACTTAAATATATTATATTGAATATTAGAAACTTTCTCTAACTGAACCTCTTTAAATTTTAGTTGAATACTCCTGCTCTATACCGTCTATTTATGACTTTCTGTGTTTTTTTGTCTTAAATATTTCTTATTATTTTCCAAAAACCCCAAATAGTCTGAGTATTTCAGCTCCAGTTCACATAATGTTGTCAAGTTCACAGTGACTGAGGTCCCGCAGCTTCTCAGTCTTTGACTCCATATGTGAGAAAAGGGGGGGTTAGTGTGGATCAACATTTTCCTCAGCCAAGGACAGCCTGCACTGAACTGTTCTGCTAAAATGTTTCCGACACTCTCTGCTCTCAACCTCAGAGAGCGGCAGGAAGAAACGCGTTATCAGACGCCGGCAGCTGCGCACGCACAAACACATTACTGAGCTTCTTAAGGACGACAACGGATGAAACAGTTCAGAGGAGCTCGTGGAAAAACGGTCCTCTCTCAGTCGCTGCAGGTTTCAGTGTCAAACCAACTGCTGGACTGTTAGTGTGTGTGTGTGTGTGTGTATGTGTGTGTTAATAAGTGTTTTCTGTCACTGTGTCCATGCTGAGATTATCCAAGTAGAAAATGAGTGAGTGTGTTTGATGCCAGTAGCTCGGCTGTCCACCTGGACGCTGCCCAGAGCTGTGTGTTATTGTGTGCGTGTGTGTGTGAGAGTGTGTGTGTGAGTGTGCAGGGTGGAAAATAACCAAGTACATTTACTCAAGTACTGTATTTAAGTATTTCCACTTCTACTACAGTATTCTGCATAATGAGTATTTAGATACTGTGTGTCTACAATAATACTTTTACTTTACTTTTGAATGCAGGACTTTTACTCGTAACACATTATTTCTACAGCTCTCTTTAAAAGATCAGAGTACTTCCTCCGCCGCTGTGTGTTGTTGTTATCAGGATGTAACAGGCGGAGGACGTTAAGTCTGTTTTATATGGAGGTATTTATATGAATCATGTCTTTTTCCTATTTAATTAGTTTCATCAGCAGTTTCATTGCAGAGGTCTGGAAAATGTCTCTGCTGCAGAGAAGCATTTTATCTAAATCCACTTCCAAATCCATAAAGGAATCTTTTCTAAATAATTTGTCTGGAGCAGAATGAAACTAGTTTTACACTAAGCACAGTAATAAAAAACAAGGCAACAGTTTTATGTAACTTCAGGTATAACTTCATATTTGAGAATCAGTTTCTAACTTTAAGGAGTCACAAAGGTTTTGGGATTTTGAAATTAATAAAAAATAAATTAATGTAAATAAACCTGACTGGACAGTGAGTGCACGGAAACCAGGGCCTGTGTATCTGCGATCAGATGAAACTGGAAGAGTAAAAACGTCCAAAGCTAAAAAAGAGGGGCCACTGACTGTACGCTACTTTACACTCTTTCACTGATACTATGAAGGCGCCCAAATCAGTCGTCATTATAGTTGAGTCCACAGTTTATACGCAGTTACGAAATCAAATCATTCAGAGAAATCCAGTTTCTCAGGAAGCTGAGGAACGATTTTATATGCTCTTGAAAAATCTGGTTACTTCCTTTACTTTGGACTTATTTTTGGAGCGTGAGGAGACTTATTTAGACGTCTAGGACACTTTGTGTTGGATCCAGTTTTAGTTGGTCTTTAGGACTTGGACTTGATGTAAAAATGATTTCCCATTCATCTCCATGCTCTCTTGTAAAAAGCTGATTAGAAACACGGCTACACATTAACATGACACAGTAATCTGCGTTCTCTGGGAGAAATCTACCTCAGGGTTCTCTAATCCCCTACCCCGATTACAGAAAACAGGTTTCTCGTTTCGCAGTTAAGAAATCTGCTTTCTCCAGAAAGCCGACTATGACCTGATCTCTAAAGTGCATGTAAACACACTGATTGTCAAAGCACTGTAAACAAAATCCTGCAGTTTCTGTGGCATTTTACCAGCTTGTTGTAGCTCCTGGAAGTTCTGTCCAGTCCAAAGCCTGGATTTGATTCTCCGGTGTTCCTAAGAGCAAATGTCTAACTAGACAGCCATGTTCACCCCCAGTCCACCTTTAACCTTCCTCCAGGCTACACACTGCAGGATCAACAACAGCCCACCATCCTGGGTTTGTATATTTTATACAGAACAGTGCAGCAACAAAATGTCGCAACAATCCCGCAGAGCAGGAAGAGCTAACGACACACTGTCAGCAGTTTGTTCCTCAGAGTCATGATGAGAGAGAGAGACATAGACCCAGACAGAGGAAAAGAGAGAGAGAAAGAGAGTCTCTTGGTAAAATGTGTCGGAGACGATAGGGATAATACATTAATCTGAAGAAAATGGATGCACACACGCACACACACACACACAGAATCAGGTCTGCTTCAATAATCCTGAGGACAAAGATGAGCAGAGTTCTGACATCAGCACCTCTCAGAGAACAGTGTGTGTGTGTTAGTGTGTTACAGTGCGTGGAGAAAACGGTGTGTGTTACTGTGTGTGTTTGCGTTTGAGCCATTTTCCCTGCCTCTTAGTGAAAAGGCTTAAAACGGTGGCATGATGTCACACTGTGACACACACTGCAGTCACCACCAGACACACACACCAACACACTGGATGTGACATCCTCAACGACATGTTCGCCTGCGTCTCCGCTCGTGATTTCTACTTGATTTTACTGTGTTTTATTCAAACACGACGCTGAAATCTCACTGTTCAGTGGCCACAGACGAGCTTTCAGTCATATCACATGGTCTTCACGAGCAAATGGAGTTTAGGAAGTGTAAATGTTAGCTTTATTTTAAATTAGCATGCACCTGTGCATATAGTAGGATTTATTGGACCGACACTAAACATCAGCACAATCCAGAGTCTTCTTCATGTTTTAAATACCATTACAGATGTACTATCCTTCCATGTACCCTGTGGTACTGCAGAGGGTCTGTCAGGGTAGTAGTATCCAGAGATTTGGGAATCACGTGGGTTGAAGACTTAAGAAGCTCCAGGGTTCAAACACGAACAGCAGCATTTGGTGTAAGGTTTTGAAGATGAAGCTCAACATCATCACACTTATATTAACAGCTTTTCTTTCTAGTTCACGTTTTTACTTAATCAACAGTCCTTTTCACTAAAATTTTAATTATGAGTCGTCCTAAATATAAAACACTTTTGGTTGAGCATAGTTTTTTTTAAGCATAGTTTTTTTAACTTTATGGTTTACTTTCATGCGTAACATTACAGTTTCTACTACATCTGTATATTTCTCAGTTACTCTTCTTATTCTACTAATTAACCGATCACACAGTGTTAATTACATTAACGAAAACCATGATGGAGAAACTAAATAAACTATGACTTTTGAAAACTGTGACATTTTTCATAAACTGAAACCAGACGATGACGTGAAAGGCATTTTGTTGGCGTGTTATACTCCATATGTTTTACCAACAACACTCAGTCTGTTTTTCTTAACAAATTTATCAGGTTATGTCATTTTGAATGTAAAGGTTTTGTGGAGCTGATTTCAGGGACTGTGGATGTGGTGACAACTTTAACATCAGCGAAGCTAAATGCACGTCTCTGATAGTAAGCAGATTTTACGACTAACCCAAACCCTTTTTAAATCACCTTGTTAAATCATCTACAAAAGTCTACATCTGGCTGCCACACTGTGTTACACCTAAACGTAAACACACCTTTCACACTTAAGCTAACAAACTGTGAAGTCCCTGGATATATATTAATATTGTGTTGGCTGAATAGTCTAATTTTGATTAAAACTAATTAACATGTGACTAAAGTGACTAAAACTGAATCACAAAGCATTAATGAAGTTGCCTCAGATCATCAGTCACCTGGGTTTGACACAGTTGACAGAGTGAAACCAGCTTCAGCAGATCATCCCTCGTCCGTCTGCAGGAACCACTGAACTACAGATTCAGTGCCTCAGGCTGCGGTTGTCAGTTTCTAACACCGTCTGGATGAATGTTTGTGGGGACGTTGTTGGAAGGACGCTCCTGTCGAGCAGCAGACAGCAGAGGTCTGGCCACAGCTCAAACCTACGATGTGGCCTGAGGGGAGACAGGTGATGGTCCCTTCTGGACTTGCCAGGTAAGAAATCGGGGCCACAAACCTGACTGTGTCACCATGGTGCTGTAAAAACTGTCCTGTAGTAATTGTTTTCCTCCCTGTGAAGTTTCTGTCACTTATTGGAGGCAGCTTGAACATAATTTAGATAATCAACTGCAAAGATGCAGAAATAAAATCTGCAACAGGTGCGTCTGCCTCTTTGCTGCTGTCATATCTGAAATACAATTAAATAAATACAATATCTATTTGACAAAAGTACAGAGAAAATATGATTAATATAGCCACATGTGCTCAGGAACACTTTCCCATCCAGAAATCCAACCGCACCCCACAAATGAAGCCAAACATCAATTCTGTGCAGAAACGCTGCCCTTTTTTCATGTAAATTAACATATATTCGCAAAATACAATTAAGTTGGTGACTGAGAAGTGGAAATAAGGAAATAGGGTTTGTGTGTTTGCCCATCATCAGGTACCTGACAAAACATCCCATCATTACACCTGGATATGCAGAACTTACTCCCAATTATCCAATCAGAGAGACACATGCATCTTCACAAATGAGACATTACACCAAATACAGCTCCCAATATAAACTAACAAGGGCCACTATCTGAATCCTCTATGAATCCTACAATATTAAAGGATAAAACATTCACATAGCTCAGAAGAAACATTAGAAGAAATTCAAATGTATTGTGGAATTGAACGTTAATCAAAATTAATTTTAACTATTTCTAAAATTTATCACAGCTTACAACTGTGCTGGAGTAAAACATCATAGTAGGAGAAAGGTTAAACAATGGAAAGGTGACACTTTAGTCTCGATGATTATTATCTTTTCCCATCACTCCTAAAAAATATTCAAACTTTTTACAGTATGTCCTCACATACCTCAAATACTAAATGGGTTTTATGTCACTATGAAAATAAGCTTCATTTGATAAAATACACCAGATCATTAAAAAGTAGTAGTGACGTTTGTTCTTCAGGCTCAGAGCTTCATGTTTCTGATTTAATTTGAGTAGGTTTATGTTAATAGAGAGAGAACTGAACAGGAGATAAAACCGTTTAAACAGAAGTACCAAAAGTAAAATAATTTATTTTAGAATTTATTTTACATTGCAGTCTTTTCAATTACATGTTTTAAATTAGTCTAAATGGTTCATTTTTATTTGTTTAACGTTTTGAAATTGTTCACTTCCACATTCAATTTATCTTCCCTTTTCTCCTCAGTATTAAATTATGGCCCATTATCCTCAATACTACACATACACAGAGTATTTTTATTCTGAATTATCACCATATCCAAAGAGCCAAACTGGTAGGAAAAATGTTGAATTTTGTTCTTGCTATTTTTCCATCTTCATCTGGAGGTTTCTCCTTTTTATTTAATTCATTTCCTTAGATGTCAGAAGTTGTTATGAAGCCCACTGAGACAATGTACGATACCAGGCTGCGCAAATAAACTTGATTTAATACATGTTTCTACAGTAAGATGTAGTAGTACACTGCGTCTCTTATGGTTTGTGTATCTATTATTTACCTGCAGTCTATTTTTACTCTCTTGCCTGTGTTGTGTCATGGTTTTTGTACTGTGTTCTCTCCTTGCACTGCTGTGTCTCCATGTTTTCATGTAGAGCTCTTAGTATTCACATTTTAGCATATTAATATATTATTATTACTTGGCAGCACCCTACTGCGAAGAACTGTGACCGCAGATTAACATGGAGCTGTAAACCTGAAGATTATATTAACATCTCTCCATGAGCACTACAGCAGGTTTACAACAAACACTGATATATTCTATGGCAGCTGCTGGATCTGAAGCTGGTTGGGTAAGAAAACTGTACCACAGCTGCCACTCTAAGGATTCTTGAATGAATTTGATGTTTTTCTACTAATCTGCCATTTTGTCCATAAAATTGCAGAATATTCACCATGGTAGCGTGGTGGTGCGGTTGAGAAGATGGAAATAGGAGTTGATGAAGTCACACTATAGCTGCTTTCATGCATCCACTCCGGATCATCTCTGGGAAATCGGGTCCGCACTTTACTCCGAGTTGCGTTTTCACACATGCAGCACCCAGCTGGACATACTCTGTTTGAAATGTGTTCACACATCAGGGGAAATAATTCGTTTGGTTTTGGTAAAGTGAGGGTCTCTGTGCAGGGAGAGCAGGAGACATGACGCAACAGCAGGAATCAGCAGGAATCAGCTGTGTTTTGTTTACAGCATCGAAGCAGAGCTGATCACGTGACTGGAAATGATGAGTAACGTGTATAGCAGAAACATTTCCTATATTTATTTAATGGCGTTGTGCAGAGCAGATCTACTAACAGGAAACGCCCACGCTGTGAATACCTGGATAATTACCTGCTGTGTTCACTTGGACTTTGCACTAGAGGTCTGGCAGGATAAAGTCTGTGTAATGTCTGTGTGGGTTCACTCGGATGTTTGCGTTCGCACATGCAGCTGACCTGAGTAAAGTCAGGGGACGGTGGGTATGATCCTCTGAGGTACACGCTCTGTTTACCTACCTACACAGGGTTACCTGTGTAGTTTTTGTTTTGTTTGGCTAAATCTGATGAAAAAGGAAAGAGATGACGAACGAGAAAGAAGAGAAA
>OMLM01010579.1:0-10292 GCA_900302695.1 Helostoma temminkii
TCTCTCTCTCTCTCTCTCTCTCTCTGTCTCTCTCTCCCCTGCAGGTATCATCGGCCCTGAGGCTGTGTATTCCAGCTCTTCAGTTGCTGCCCATCCAACCTGCCTGCCTGTTGCTTGTTGTTATTATTGGTTGTGTGATCTGCTTTTCTTTTCTCTTTCTCTTTCTTTCCACTCACCCCAACCGGCTGAGGCAGATGGCCGCCCACCTTGAGCCTGGTTCTGCTGAAGGTTTCTTCCTTTCTTAAAAAGGGAGTTTTTCCTCTCCACTGTTGCCTAGTTCTTGCTCAAAGGGGGATTTGTTGGGTTTTCCTTATTATTTAGTTGTATTGTAAGGTCTTAAACCTTAAACGTTGTAAAGTGCCTTGAGATGACTTTTGTTGTGATTTGGCGCTATATAAATAAAGTTGAATTGAATTGAATTAAAAAACACCGGTCCTTTTACTTGTTCAATAATTTAGGGAGATTGTTTTCATTTTAGAATTTTTAACTAATTTGGTGTTAATAAAGTGAGTTCTAGCTGTCTTTTTATTTTGGGTCAAATATGGATCTAAATCGAAACCTTTTGTTTCCTCCCCTCTTCCCCTTTTTTTCTCTCATTTCACCGTGGAACCTTGGACATTGAGGACAATTAAAACGCTAACAGAGAGCATTAGGGTCATTGATAGTCTTTTAAATAACTTTTTTGGGACAGTTGGAAATGACAGTTGGAAATACCTGCTTACATAACTGGATGGCTAACTCAGCTCGAAAGAGGATCCACACACCTGAGGCCCTTAGACCAGATGCCCAATGGGACCACTAGCACAGGTCATACAACACTGGCTAGAATTTGATCAGTTGGGTTGCTGCACAAGCTGATGAAGGAGGTCTGTGATGCCCTGCTGGGTCCCCTCAAAGAGTTTGCTGAGAACCGTACTCTATCTGACCAATGGGATAATTAATGTGAGTACACCTTCCTGTCTTAAAAGTCTTTCCTGGACTTGGGGAGTGGCAAAAGGACTCAGGTTGCCTTTTAACATTCAATATTACACCACTGGGGCAGTTCGATTGGCCACGTAAAAAGGCCTCATATAACAGCTGTGTAAAGGTGTCACACTTAGGCTCTCTGACGCAATATAAGGCATTAACGTAGTGTTTGTTTTATTGGTTTATTCAATCAGTTATTTGGCTCTGCAAGCACAAGTAGATCCAAAACTGTATGGCATTTGACTGTTGCTAAGCAACACAAACAATAAGTGAATTCCTCCATGCTAGCTTAAGGATAAATTATAACAAGCGATCGATTTAAAAATCGATTTAACAACTTGCTCTGAAAAGATGTAACATTTTAGAGGCGCCACATGCGTTATGTGTCCCCACACACAACAACATTCAGCCAATAAGAACACCTAGTTTTCCCCACTTAGTGTGAATCCTGCTCAACAGAAATATGTGTAATACGGCTCCAACAGGATCAGCCTCTAAGATGGAAGGTGCATTTTCCTATTGTTTACAGCTCTGACAGCTGACTGACTGTCAGGTCGCTGGTACAGTGAGTACTGTGTAGATGTTAACACTAAACAACTGATGCAAACATAGACATCGTGGATTGAATCACATTTTGTTGTTTACTATTGTGCTGGTTGTTTTATTTATTAATGTTCTATGTTTTTGTGTGGGTTGACTAGACCTAATTTGCATTTAAGTTTAATTAGTGTGTGTGTGTTCTGTTAACAGATGGAATAATTTGAAATTGCAGAAATAAATTATTTTATTTTGGGGCTATTTTTTATTTTGTTCCGTAACATAGTGTAGTTGTGTGAACATCATGATTCAAGCTAAGTCAGTGTAAGGGTGAAATTTGTGGTCTATTCTTTAAAGTAAAAAAGGCTCATGTTTCTAAATACTTTGTGGAAAATTTAAATATATATGACACTCATCATCATTACAACCATATTTTGTCTCTCATACTGTGCAGTTTCCTGGTTGCTGGTACCTCACCTGGTGCACCTCATTTCCCTCCTTCCCACAGGCACCTGTTTAATTATTATGAGTGCTCTGATTCCAAGTGAGTACTTGATCAAAATTGGTTTACAACTTTGACCTCTGTTGTCTCAGCTTGGATTTTTGTTACTGAACTCTGTTAAATAACGTCAGTTAAAGGTAATTGTTTTAACCTGTACACCTGCTGAGTCCATACCTGAGTGTATGATCAGTGAGAAGTCAGAGTGAAATTCTGTTGTGTCTGAAGGTTTAACTCATTCATCAAACCAGTACTCTCAGGGCAAAGTGCTTTATCAGGGTCATATGGTGCTATGAGAACTTGTTTTCTCAGTAGGTCCCTTTCAGACTTCGAATGCAGCTTTAGATTAGTCTGCATTTTTTCCTCACACATGATGCTTATGAACAAAACTAGTATCCAATCATATATGGCCATATGTTTATTCTTCAGATTTATGATAATGTTTATACCTGAACACCAGCAGAAAAATGCACCCACAGCACATAAAAAAAGCAGGTTTACTGGGTTTTTATAGTATTTATCACTGACCACCAGGTGCAGCATTTTGGATCAGCTGGAGGCTTTTTGACACAGGATGCTTCTAATTTTAGAAATATTCCTCAGGTGGAAAAAGGCAGTTCTAGAGATTTCTTTAATATATGAGTTAAAGGAGATATCCTGGTCAAAGATAACTCCAAGATTCCTCACAGTAGTGCTAGACGCCAGTGCTATGTCATCTAAAGTAACTATATGATTAGACATTGTATTTTATCGTAGGTTTTGGGGCAGAAATACAATGACCTCTGTCTGCCTGAATTAAGAAGAAAATTGCGGGACACCCAGGCCTTTATATCTTATAAACATTCTTGAAGCTTGACTAATTGATTTGTTTCATTTGATTTAATGGATAAATATAGCTGAGTGTCGTCTGCACAGCACTGGAAGTTTATAGAGATGTATATAATGCTGCCTAGGGGAGACATGGATAAAGTGAAAATTATCGGTCCAAGCACAGAACCCTGTGAGGCTCCATAACTAACTTTTGTCTGCGTGGAAGACTCATCATTAACGTAAACAAATTGGAACCTATCTGACAGATAAGGTTAAAAACAAACCTAGTGCTGTTCCTTTAATCCCAATGACATGTTCCAGTCTGTGTAATAAAATGTTGCAGCACTGAGATCTAACAAGTGAGAAAACCATTGTCTGAAGCTAACAGAAGATCGTTAGAGACCTTCAACAGAGCTATTTCAATACTATGATGTACTTATACAGGTCATTTCTGAGCAGGTGGTCCCATAATTGCTTTGCAACATTTTTCAAAGATTTTAAAGATAAAGTGCAGATTGGATATAGGTCTATAATTGGCTAGACTACATGATACATACATGATGATCTGATCCAAGCTATGATTTATTTTTTGTGCAGCTACAAATCTGTCCAACATCCACAGACAGAGATATTAATGGTGTTTTTTTACAGTCATGAAGACTAACTCAGTTTATTAATTGGACATATGTTTTAACTCCAACAGATTAAATTTTCGTGTTGACACAGTGAGACAAATAGTGACCAGCTCAGGCATTGCAGCGGTCAGTGTAGCAGCAGGTCCAACCACGCCGAGAGCAGTGCTTCAGCAGGGTGCAGCCTTTCTCTCCATTATCTGAAACAGAAAGGTCACTGTGAGCGAGATAACACAACTTTCACAGTAAAATGTTTTAGAGCAATGTTGTGATTTAACTCTAGCAAAGATCCTAATATCTAATACCTTTCTAATATGTTTTTAGGCCACACAGAGCCAAAACCGTAATCACCGTAACGTAGTCGTAATCAACACAGCAGTAAGATACTAGCAGATTAGGGACCAGGGACAAGTGTTGTCAGTTCCTTTTATTGGGTTCTCAAGGGCTAATCCTAAACAAAGACAATGTAGTGAGTTCAAGTCAGACTTCTAAGTGCAAAATAGGAACTGACTCCTTCATCCATTGTCCGTGGTCCTTTTCCAAGATCAGTTGTTTCTGGCAGGAGATGGTCTATGAGCTGAATGAGTTATTTAACATGTATATGGATTTACACACCTGGTGTTATGGCAATAACCAATGCTTAGAGTTAAACTGTTTCACATACTTGCTTTTTGTGCAAGAAAAAAAAGTCCCTTTTAAGATTAGTGACTCTATTCTTCACAATCTATAGACCTCAGTCTCCATATATACCTGCTCTGAAAAGCCCCAGAGTCTGCAACTACATTGAGCAGAAGGAAGCATCTAGTAGTATATGAGTATAAATCAGTGTGGGGTTCCAAAAAAATTTCCAAAACTGAATATCCCATGAAGCACCATTAAATCCGTCATAGCAAGGTGGAAGAGATATTGCACCACAGTAAACTTGCCAAGAGAGGGTTACCAAAACTCAAGGAGGGCAATAATCGGAAAAAACATCCAAAAGACCAACAGTGACCCTGAAGGAGCTGGAGAGCTAAATGGCGAAGACTGGAGTGTCTGCCACTATTAGGACCACTATTAGCTCCCCAGAGCTGGGCTGTATGGAAGAGTGACCAGAAGAAAGCCCTTGCTTAAAGAAAAAAACAGGAAAGAACATCTTGAACCAAAACACATGCAGGAGACTCTCCAAACATCAGGAAGAAGGTGCTGTGTTCAGATGTGACTAAAATTTTACTTTTTATCATCAAATGGTAGGAAGGCAAAGTGCCCGGAATGCCCATGCAAACACAGAAAGACCCTGGCTGACTGACAGAGCTTACCACTGCATCACTGTGCATTAAAAGTAAATAAGGAAAGGAAGCAGCAGATAGATCCAGATGGAAACAGCACCATACAAAACATGGAGAAGTCAGTGGAAGTGCACTCTTAACCCTAACTCTAACCCTAACCCTACGTCTTGGAAACCCCTAATAAGACAATCCTAGTATGACCCTTCCTGTTTGCTAGACAAGTTATTGAAACTGTAATGGAGATCATTACCTTAATTTCTGGGATAATCCAGCTATTATAAACTACTGGAGAGGATTACATAGTGACAAACCAGATATTTTCAAATGTGCACTACTCCTAGAAAGTAACATTAGTCTTTGGGCTTATACCTCAAATAAACCCTCCTAAAAAAACTTTCACCAGGAAAATAGTTGAGATAGGGTTGCCCAGCATTAAATACATTAATGGAAATGGACATTATAAAAGTGTCTTACACAATTTGTTAACCATAAACGTTAATGTACTGTGTATATACACTGCTCAAAAAAATAAAGGGAACACCTAAACAACACATCATAGATCTTGATAAAAGAAATCTTTCAGTTGAAAATCTTTATTCATTACATAGTGGAATGCGTTGAGAACAAAATAACATGAGAATGATCAATAGGGATCAAAATCATTATCCCATGGAGGTCTAGATTAAGAATCATACTCAAAATAAAAGTGGAAAAGTGAGATCACAGGCTGATCCAACTTCTATGGAAATTTCTCAAGACAATTCAAAATGAGGCTCAGTAGTGTGTGTGGCCTCCACATGCCTGTATGCACTCCCTACAATGTCTGGGCATGCTCCTGATGAGATGACGGATGTTCTCCTCATGGATCTCCTCATGGATCTCCTCCTAGACCTGAATCAGGGCATCAGTCAACCCCTGGACAGTCTGTGGGGCGACGTGGCGTCGGTGGATGGAACGAGACATGATGTCCCGGTACCTAATGGCAGTCAGGGCACCTCTGGCTAGCACATAGAGGTCTGTGCGGTTCTACAAGGAAATGCCTTCCCAGACCATCACTGACCCACTGCCAAACTGGTAGTGCTGGAGGATGTTGCAGGAAGCAGAACTTTCTCCATGGCGTCACGTCTGTCACATGTGCTCAGTGTGAATCTGCTCTCATCTTTGAAGAACACAGGGTGCCAATGGTGAATCTGCCAATCCTGGTGTTCTCTGGCAAATGCCAATCAGCCTCCACTTTGTTGGGCTGTGAGCACAGGTCCCAGTTGTGGATGTTGGGCCCTCATACCACTGTCATGGAGTCTGTTTGTGACAGTTTGAGCAGAAACATGCACATTTGTGGCCTGCTGGAAGTCATTTTGTAGGGCTCTGGCAGTGCTCCTCCTGTTCCTCCTTGCACGAAGGAGTAGATACAGTCCTGCTGCTGGGTTGTTGTCCTCCTACGGCCCTCTCCACATCTCCTGGTGTACAGGCCTGTCTCCTGGTATCTCCTCCATGCTCTTGAAAATGTGCTGGGAGACGCAGCAAACCTTCTTGCCATAGTGTGCATTGATGTGTCATCCTGAATGAGCTGCACTACCTCAGACTGTGTCAAAGGCCAGTGAAAACAAGTGGGTTTTAAGAAGAGATTTAAAAACAGGCAAGGATGAGGCCTGTCTAATGTGCAAGGGCAACATTCCAAAATTGTTCCACAATTTTGGAGCAGCCAATGCAAAAGCCCGGTCCCCTCTGAGCTTACGTTTAGTTTTAGGTACACTCAGAAGCAGCAGGTCAGCTGATCGGAGAGGTACAGCGGAGCAGCCCCATTTAAACATTTAAAAACAAATAAAATAAGTTAAAAATTTATCCTAAAGTGCACAGGCAGCCAGTGAAGATAAAATAGGGGAAATATGCTCATATTTCCAAGCGCCAGTTAAAAGACATGCAGCATCATTTTGGATGAGCCGTAATCGAGAAACTGAAGACTGACTGACACCAGCTGAGTTGTGACAAAGGCATGGATTACTGTTTCAAAGTGCTGCTAAGTAAGAAAGGGCTTGACTCTGGATCTGGCTTTCGAGCTTCAGTTCAGTATCCATTTTAAACCCAAGGTTAGTAATTTCATATTTGGCTTAGTCAGCCAAGGATCCCAAGTCCACAGAGGCAGCCCCACTAGATGAATTAGCTCCCATCACTAGCACCTCAGTCTTTGAATCATTGAAATGTAAAAAGTTTAGTGCCATCCAAAACCTTAATGTCCTTTAAAAATTTCAGCAATGCCCTGACAGAAAAACCATTCTTCTTATTGAGTGGTACATAGATCTGACAGTCGTCAGCATAGCAGTGAAATGAAATGCCATATCTTGTGAGGATGGAGCCCAAGGGCAGCAAATACAAAGAAAAAGAATAGGGCCTAAAATAGAGCCTTGTGGAACCCCACAAGACAGAGGAGCAGAAGAGGACTGGAAATTGAATGGAAGTTGAATACAGGTTTTATCTTTTAAATAGGACCTGAACCAATCTAAAGATAGGCCCTTTATACCGACCCAGTGTTCTAAGCAGGAGATCAAGATATCACGGTCCACTGTATCAAATGCAGCAGTTGGGTCGAGTAAAACAAGGACCACACAGTCACCAGAATCAGAAGCTTGGAAAATGTCATAAAAACACACAGAAGAGCAGACTGTTTTATTCCAAAACCAGATTGGAAAGTTATAAATTCTGGCTATAAACAACTTATAGGTAATCTGGAGCTGGGTCTAAAATTAGCAAGAACATGTGGATCTAGCCCAGGTTTTTGATAAAAGGTTGAACTATTGCATGTTTAAAATGTTTGGGGACCACCCCAGAGGTTAGATTGGCATTAATAACGGAGAGAACAAATGGACCCAAAGTAATAAAAACCTCTTTAAAAAAGAGACAAAGTGACAGGTTCAAACTGATGAAAGACAGCACAGCATGATGGCGGGGCTGATGCGTTGAAGGCAGATGATGAGGTTAGGGCCCTTGCCATAGAGGTCTTATTAATAATGTACTGTAAAGGTTCTAACCTGAGTGAGTAGGTAGGACACTTACTTCTGGTGTAGCAGGCCTGTTGGATCTTGCTGGAGCACTGCAGCAGCTGGTTGTTCACCATCAGGAAGTCGTGACCATAACACTCAATGTGAAACTCCTGTTGAGCTACAACAGATTCCACAATTACAGTCACACCTACATATACACATATTCACTAATTTCACAGTTTGTGTGTATGCTGTGTGGTCAAACTATGCAACAACTCCTCATTACCAGACTGTTTAAGTAGGTTGAAGAAATTTATGCATTATGTAGGACAGCGTAGTGCGCTTTAGTAACACATGATTTTTAGCTCAGCTCATTATTACTTTAATGTCATTTGTTATGTGAATTATTTAGTTTTTTTAAGAAATTAAAAGGATTTTTTTGTTTTCTGTTTTTTGTATAAGAAATGCACACCCATTGGAGGGGCGTATTGTTTAAAATGTTGGCAATGTTGGCACTGCAGATTTCTGCCTGTTTTACTAAGAGGGTAACAGCTAGTACTTCACAGTAAATATGTTTGCACTGTCTGTTGCTTGTGGAGGTTTTGCACCAAAAATACCCCTCTGACTGTATTTGCTGTCATTTGTTTGTTTTTGTCTTATTCGCCTTGTGGTAGAGTTAGAACCCCCTGATAATTGCAAAAATGCATTTGTGTGTCCAGTAAACTCTGTTAGGAAATCATCTTTTTGTGGACATTAGGTCATTCATGCAACTTCAGCTCAGCCCTGAGAGATAGTTTGTGTGCGCTGTCCAAGGATCAGTTTTATGTCTGTAGTACCCCTGACACTCCAGAAGTACCTTAATTTGAATTTGGAGGACTGAACTGGGAAATGTGTCTGTAGTAGATGGTCCTTTCAAAATACAGTTAACATAGTTAGTGTCAAGGAAAAAGTTGATATTAATCTAAAAATGCATAATTAATTCCACTTGTAAATTTTCAAGGTGTGGGGGTCCAGTGTGTTGTGTAAATAAAGTGTGGCATATATCCAGAGTGAGCTGCTGATTGAAAGACTAACACAGTGGTTTTATATCTATTTCACCAAGTAAACACAAGCACACAGAGTGTCATCATAAACCTTTGTCATCATAAACCAGTAAAAAGTGTAGCATCTAAATGTTGAAAGATTTAACTTAGTGTTTTTTTTTTACCTGCGCAGAGTAGTGGCAGCAGCAGCAGTAGCAGTAGATAGCTCTTCATGTCTCAGGTTTTCGGTGGATGTGACTTAACAACAGAAATATGAGTTGAGCTAAACAAGGTTGGACTTTTATCGTCTGCTGAAGTGCACAAAAGTTCACTGACCAAGCAGTTAAACCATGTCCTTGTGATGTTTATGTAACCTTTGTCCGGGTTATGTTGTTGTGTTTGTAGCTGAGTCATGGCTTCACATCAGTAAAGCTGTAATTTTTAGATTGTGCTGAGTCATGATCGACTGTTTTTGTTTTTTATTTTTTAGTTGCACAGCCAGAAATTTTTATGTCATAATAGTTCAATGATTAAATACATAGCAATTACTCATTTAATCCGGAATAGGAATTAATGATAAAGAAGTAGTCAGTAATTTTGTGGTGGGACAGGGTTTCTTCCCAAGGGGTAGGGAAAACCCATAGACAATCAATGACTAACTTTGACTTCCACATTCTGATGCCATAAGTATATTTAATAAACAATGAATTGGAATATGGAATTCCAAATTCCATCTCCAGATTCCAAATCAATTCCAAAATATGATTACCTATAGGTGGCGCTATTGATTAAAAAAGGGGCATTTTTAACCTGTTTTTTGGAAAATTGGAATTTATGAATCTAAAATCCATATTTTCCATTATAATCACTCATTTAATTGTTTTTTCCAAACCACTATTGCTCAATACATCCAAACAATTCTATTTTTATTATGACCTCAACTGAGTCATTTGTGACCTATTTTACTGGGTTTATTTTCACTAAATAGTGAAAAAAAGGGATTTTGAAGTATTTTGCTCATATGTCAGACACGTGAAGTTAGAGACTCCAGCGGCCATAGTTAAATGTATCCCAGGGGCTAGAGCGGGCGACATTGAATCCAATTTAAAACTCCTGGCTAAGGATAAGCGTAAATCTAGTAAGATTATAATCCACGCAGGAGGTAATGACGCCCGATTGTGCCAGTCGGAAGTCACAAAGATTAACATTGAATCAGTGTGTAATTATGCTAAAACGATGTCGGACTCCGTAATTTTCTCTGGTCCCCTTCCCAATCTGACCAGTGATGACATGTTTAGCCGCATGTCATCATTTAACCGCTGGCTGTCTAGGTGGTGTCCCGCTAACAATGTGGGCTACATAGATAATTGGAAAAGTTTTTGGGGAAAACCTGGGCTGATTAGAAGAGACGGCATCCATCCTACTTTCGGTGGTGCTGCTCTACTATCTAGAAATATGGCTGATTCTATTAGACACGCTAAACCCTGACAATCCAGAGTGGAGCCCAGGATGCAGAGACCCAGTCCTACATTCCTCTCTGCAGCCTCTCAGCTGTCACCCCCCCATAACTATGTAATCCC
>OMLM01010581.1:8858-20770 GCA_900302695.1 Helostoma temminkii
TTTTTTTTTTTTTTTTTTTTTTTTTTTATGGATTCAATACTAACTTAATTTTTAATGCCTCTTATCTCAGCCTGCCAATGCACAAGATGACCAACACAGACCTGAGCAGGATTCTGAAGAGTGAGGAGATTCAGAAAGCACTTCGTGCTCCAAAGTAAGCACTGCTTAATTTGTAAATTCTTAAAAATTTATTTTGCTATGATGATGTTCTACTTCGGTCCGTGTTTCTGAACTCTGATTATTATTGAAGTCCTGAGCAATGCATTAAATGTATTACAAAATTTGTTTAAAAGTTCATGGTGTAAAAGCTCTGTATTGTAATTGCAGCAAGAAGATCAACCGCAGAGTACTGAAGAAGAATCCTCTGAAGAACTTGAGGATAATGCTCAAACTTAACCCATATGCCAAGACGGCAAGACGTCATGCCATTCTCAAGCATGACCCCGCAGTAAGGATTTAAACTATTTAATTAGGAGAAAATAGTCTGGAGTTACTTGTAAGTTGTGACTGAATTTGTTTTTTGTTTTGTTTTTTTTTTTTTTCTTTCTTTAGATTAAGGCCAAGATGCTGAAACCCAAGAAGAGGCCTGGAAAGAAGGGAGCACCTGCCCAACCCAAGGCATAAATCTATACACACATACAGACTGGAGTTCATGATGAATAAATCTGTTGGTTAAAATGCATGAGTCAGACCTGTCATTCAGAATTTAAGTTCACAAGACTATTTATTTCACAGAAGCTAACAAATTAATCTTTTGGTGCTTTAAGGACATAGGGTAAAGAGAAATATCAAGCACACAGGTTGAGCAGCATTTGTCATGATTAAAACATTTGATCTTTAGAAAAACATGGCTTTTCAGGCAGGCCTGCCATACATAGTTAATTTTACTTGGCATGGAGGTTTTGTACACTAAATATATAACTGTCGATTGCACAATTTCTTAACTTATGGAATATTTAATATAAACAGGAACATTTTACCCATAGTATAAATCCAGTCATTAGTTGACCTCAGGGTTATGAGATTTAAGAGATCTCACATTGCTGTTCCATGGGTGGGTGTCACAGGCTGATTGAGTCCGATGGTGCTGCACAACCAGCCTGCAAAGTCCACCTGTTCGGCCTCAGACTGTTTGATAAAAGGGTGCACCTGAAAGAGGAAAAAATAAGATTGCTCATAAAATTAGGGGGAAAAATACTGAATGAGACTGGTGCTAAATGTGAACACCCACCATCAACTGTTTCAAGTCTGCTCTCTCTGCAGGGTTCTTTATCAAACTGCAACACAGGCAAAATATTTTAGACGGTGTAGTGCATTTTTATGCCACTAGGTGGCATACAGTAACGTTTTCTGGTGCCAGTAAATACTCCACACATACCATTTATTCACAAAGTCTTGGAAGTCGGCACTAAATACTCCAGGAAGCTTTGGTGGAGGCTGAAAAGCACATGATATGTCAGCATGCATAGGCATTAGTAAAGGCATTATGTACACAGGCAGGTTCATGTAATGTGTTGACCATATACTCACCTCGTTGACTATGTAATCCAGCAGCTCAAATATAGCCATAGGTGGTCTGCTGTCAGGTCCATATGCTAAGAGAGAGAAATAATAATGTTGTCTTCTACGTAATCATCAGTCATGACAAAGTTGTAATAGATTTTTTTTAAAAATTTATTTTAATTGTTACTATAAGCAATGACATGATGAACCAAAGTCATGTCAGACTTACAGCTGCCTGGTCGCCCAGGAGGCCGTGGCTTTGGAGAGGGCTCGCTGGAGGCTGCTTCCCCTTCTACAGGGAAGCCAAAAATCTGTTCCAGTTCCTTAGCATCTGGAGGAGGAATAGGGAAGCGTCCAATGGCCATTTCAACCAGGGAAAGACCCATACTCCATATGTCTGACTGAACTGAGTAATGAGTGCCCTGTAAACGCTCAGGCTGCATAACACAAATGCAAATAATATATAATTACTGATTAGCATTATAAAAAAAAGGCATAAAGATAGAGCAGATCTGAAATTCAAAGGTGGACATGGAAAATCACACAAAAACTATTTATTGTTGTTTTGGGTGTTGTTTCCTAACGCCTTTGTCACAATGACCTCAGTGTTCAAAGTTATCAAGCTCCAATTTTTAAAATGATGCATTCATACTAAAATAAGCAAGTCACCCCAGTGGTTGTTACAATAAAATAAATGACCGTAGGTTAATAAGCAGTAAAGTCATAGTGAACATTTACATTTTCATCCCAACAGTGGTACAAATTATCTTTAGTGCAAGGTCTGTGTCTACATGTAGGTTTCATTTTAACATACAGCAGCTAACAATAGAAATGTATCGCAGTAGGTGCACTCTGTACGGCATTAAAACCTTTTTGTTCTACATGGCCATTCAATTTGAAATGAATGGCTAATACTAGCTTTCATTTTAATAGCTTTAGATCGATACCTGTTTGGAAGATAAAATTCTTTTAATACGTTGTGCCAAAGGTTTAGGCTGTAAGCTGTATGTTTTAAGTCGTGTCTGTGTGAAGACATGAGTAGATGATTAGTGTGTTCACTGGACTTCACTCTTCATTGCAGCTCCTACTTGTGGGGTCTTCAGCAAGTTGGACTGAGGTCAGGTTACTGACTCAGTCAAGAATATTCAGCTCCTCATTCTAAAAAAGCCATTTGGTTGCTTTGGATGTATGTTCAGAATTTTATGTTTGGATGATGAGATGTCATCCATTGGCCGCACATATGTGTCCAAGCCACACCAGAATGTTTTGGGTTCTTTAGCTTTTAAGTAGATTTTTTTAAAGTAAAGTGGGGTGTTTAATGTTGCATATATTGTTTTACTTCATATTGAATGCATTGAATCACAGAGCATGAAGAACAAAAAATAACTACACCAATCGGGCATAAGATTTTGACAACCTGTATAATCTAATGCAATCCAATAATGCCCACAATGACATTAATAATGCACATGTAGTAGAAGTATCACATTTCTGACAGTTTCAACTTAAAAACTAACTTAGTAAATACATTAGTAAATGTAGAATTCATGGCAGAGCTGTGGGATTATAGTTATTATTATTATAATGTTATGCCTGACTGGAGTATATGCTCTCCCTATATTAAGCATGTATATAAGAAAATTTCCAGCTAATTTGTGTTAATGTGTGATAGAGTGCAACAGGTAAGAGGAGTGTGTGCATTTAACTCACAGACATATAAGAGCGAGTGCCCACAAAGGAGTTGGCCATGGAGTCTATGAGCTGACCACTCACGCCAAAGTCACACAGCTTGATCTCACCACGGGAATTCACCAGGATGTTAGAAGGCTTGACATCTGAAATAGGCACATGCAATAGTTAGAAGAACATGGCGGGCAATTGTTTAACAGAGAGCAGTAGTAGCGCACAACTGTTGCAAAGGCTCAGCTCATGTTGTCCTGTTTGTCACATGCTTGTATGTTTTAGCATTTCTACACAATATACATGTGCAGTACAGTACAATACAACAAAGATGTAGGTGCATCTTAAGTGAAGAAGTGAGGTGAAGGTTAATTCTGCAACCATTGCTCTGATAATGCCATTAAGAGATCTATTCCTAAAGCTCCCTGTGTGAGTGGTGGGATGCAAACCACAGACAATTGTTTCCAAAAGTTCATGTGAAGCTAATTTGATGCTTCAACAATCTGAGTTAGACACATTACCTTCCAAAGTGTCTGAATTTTTATAGTGAAATTCTCTCTAAAATGTTTGTATTAGCTTTAGATACATTTCTGAATATGTATTTTTGCATAAAACAAGAAAATGTTAAAAGAGATCTTTTAAAAGTTTGCAAAATCAAAAAAAGTAAAAAAGCAAAAAAGTTTTTCAAATCAAATTTTATTTCAGTGACTGACCTCTATGCATGATCTTGTGTTTTTCCCTCAGGTAAGAGAGACCTTTAATGACCTAGAAAGACAAATATTATGTGAGAAGGATACAGATTGCATGACACCACAGAAGAAATAACATACCAGTATGTGTACTACATTTATGAACCCAAGTTTGTATCCCAAAATGACTGTAGGCGTAGTGTGACAGAGCACAAAACTGGCAGGAGAGGTGTTGGAGCTACGCACAGCGATGCTGACTTTGCCAAGGATCTGCTCTGGGATCTTGCCTGCTTTCTTCAGTGATTGATCCAGAGAGCCACCATCCTACAGCGGAAAAAAGTAGAGATAATCTACTGAAACATCTCAAATAGAAACTGTGAAATTCAAAATATTTAAACCAATTGATGTATTTCAGCTCCAATAAAAAATCATGCTTTCAAACACTTTCAGTACCACATGTAAAACTCCACTTAAAGTGAGTGCTGTATAAAAACGACAGCGACCACAACGTATTAAACAGCTCTACCATATGTTCCATGCAGATGCTTATTTCTCCATCGCTGTAGAAAGCTCCATAGAAGCCCACAATGTAGGGAGAGTTACACTCATGTAGCACCTGCAGCTCCCTGATGATCTGGTTCCTGATGGCAGGTTTAATCTCCAGGTGGATCAGCTGGAACATGGGAGACATCAAGCTTAATTCATGTTCTCATATCACACAAATTCAATTATGGGCAATAGAATACTGTGTTTGCAGGTCTAAACACACACAAACACCCACACTCACAAACATGAACATTTGAAAATATAAACGTATGTTCTGATTAAAAAAATAAGAGAAAATGTTTTATGTTTTCCAATTGATTATTTTTCATTATTTATTTTAATATAATTTTAGCCAAGTGTGGGTATTATACAGTCGTTATTGTATTTTTGGACTATTACTGTGGCAATAACCCACATTGTGCACCAAATACTTGCAAGGAAAAATAGACACATTCTGAACACTGAGAATGTCTTGTAAAATCAATGTCTGTCAGAAATACTGTGAATGAAAACTCCAACAGTTATAGGAAATACACATCAGTATGAGATAGCGTTTATGCTGAGAGGCTTTCTGAAAGCTTTTTTTTTTTTATTACCTTGAGTAAAGCTTTCCCCAGCCATCAAGGCCACAGCTTACCTTTCTTGCCATAATAAGACCAGAGGGTCGGTGGGAGACCTTGAAGACAACTCCTCCGTTGCCTGCACCTAGCTCACAGATCTTCTCAAAGTCATCGTCCTTCAGCTCTCCCACCTTCTGCTTCTGTGTCAGAAAGGCCTCCAGGCGTTTCCGCTGCTGTTCATCCAACTCAAGCTCCTCAAGTTTCTTCTGCAGTGCCTCCAAGTTTGTTCTTAAAAAACCAGGATAAAAAAAGACAAAAAGAAAGATGAATCATTTGTGTATTATTAATGTATTCTTCCTCTTCTTCTGTAAGGTTCTTGAGTTCATTCAGACACAACTTTTGCAGATGTTCTCTCTCTCAGGAGATGAGGTAATCCAATGTCAATCCAGATCTACTGTATTTATTATATTACGGAAACCTCAAAGAAAAGCCAGAGCTTGCTGCATACCAGCTAATGATGCATGTGCTTCTGGGAATAATGGCAACCAATCATAGAGCGACCACAAAGACAGAGAGGTTTGCAGAACCCAATGTGAGAAGCCTGGAGTCTATCTGAGCATTGACACTGCTCTTCTGGCACTGTGTCATGGTGATGCATTTCCTTGAGAAATCAACTGTGAGATGAACTGTACCCAAGTGCTGCTCTTTAACCTCTATTACTTAAAATGCTGCAACCAGTCTAATTCACTGCAAGTGTTCATCTTAGAACATGGACTAATGGAGTCATCATGTAATTTCCACTGATTAGGTGGTCAAGCATCTGTTATTTTTTTATTTAAAGTAACTGAAAAAAAACAAAAATGGGTAGCAAATGTTTGGTCATACAAAATGCCTTATACAGCAAATGGTCAAATAAAATGCATGCACGAGTTGAGCGTAAGGACATTTCATGCTTGATTGTGTTCTTAGGCAGCTACTGTAAGGTTATTGTCCTCAGCTGCTAATAATTAGTGTTAGTATTTAATATTTGCATTACAATATTCCAAATCGTGCATAATAAGATGGTTTTCATCAAGCTTTGTGGTAATTGTGTTTTTTTAATCTTTGTAATTAATCACGACTCAGGAGAGCAGTTGGAGAAGGGCAGCATGCTCTCTTCTCCACCACACAGCAAACACAGGGTTAAGTGGTTTTATTTCTGACAGTAGGCCTCCATATCCATGGAGACGAGATGCTGAGTTTGAGTTGGCTGAGGGTGGCGTGGGTGTTTTGTCGACAAAAGTACGAGGTGGAGGAGGCTGTATATACAGAGAAGAGGCTCACACTCCACACAATATGTGGGAGGGAATACTATCCCCCCCTCCTGGGGTGCAAGAGGAAAGGAGCATGAAGCTGACCTTTTGTGCTCCATCCACACAATGTTCAAGGACACTGAACAGAAGATGATTGCAAGAGATGCAATATTTGTGCAGCTTGCCATTAACTGTGGAGATGGTATCATTGTTATCAAAAATCTGTTAGTGGCTGTGAGCCACACATATGTCAGAATCAGGAGCCAGGTTTTGGTTTGTGATTGTCAAATTGTTCAACTTTTTTAACTTCTACCAGTATTTGTATGTTTAAACAATATATTATAGATGTGTTACACATTGTAAAATATGTATAAAGGTATAGAACAACAGAAAAGAAAATGTCATTTTAAGTGATTACACTAAATTTAAAAGAGGTTGCAATTGTATAAGATTCATATTGTTTTTGTTGTTTCCCAGGAAGCTACACATTACTACTAGAATGATATGGATCAGACTGGATTGAAACATGTATGATGAAGTCAGTATCAGAAAACAGTATAAGAGCATAAGACAGAATCAGAATCAATCTTCATCTTAGATGAGAATCTGGTTTTTATAAGCCAAACATGTAAGCACACAAGAAAAAATATGTACAAACACTAAAGGTATGGTAAAAAAATAAGTAAAATAAAATAATTACAGTGGCAATTATGATGGTAAAATGACAAAATAATCTAATTAAATATGTACTGAGCATACGTACAGATAAGTGGGTACAAAATGTGCCTATCACATTTGCAGCTAATAATTACGTTGATGAAATTAAAAGTGGGACGCAGTGTTGAATGTAAATAGTAATGTAATGAGCATCAGTTACAGTTATCAGTTACAGCCCTAAGAAATAATATCATAAGTTTTTGTTGATCTTCTCCTATACCTCTCTAACCCTCCACTGACTTTTACTGGAAATGTATATCATAGACAAACTCAGACAAAATGCAGACACATAATAAAGTTACATATATCACAAAGATTTTGTTCTGCAAAAAAAGCAAACGAAATGAATGCTTTGTAGCGTGTATATCTCAGAGTAGAGCAACCAAGTGCAAAGTCCTTTGTGTTAAAACAGGACGTGTTAGTTAATAATTAATTTCACTTTCACACATTCACACTCACACTAGCTTTATTCTTGGATTTATATTCACACGTGAGAGTGAACGTCATCACTTAAGGTCTAAACAAAGGAATAACAGCACTAATTTCTAAATGATACTGTAAGCTCTAAAGGTAGGATGACCGGTTATGATAGATGTTTATTCTTTCTTAAATCCCATCTGATAATACTGCATCCCTGGTAGACATTATGTGGGCCACTCAGTACAGTTACTCCATGGCTGCGAGCCATTTCATGCTGAGGAAGCATTTGGTGAGTTGGACTGGCAATTCTTTTCACCGCAGTGGAATGATCTGATTTCAGAAACAGGCTCAAAGATTATATAAGCCCAATATGTCAATTACACCTGTGCTGTTCATGTGAACATCCTATCACCTACCTGTGCTAGTCCAAATGTTTCCTATTTGTCTGTTTTGAAAGCTTTATCCCTTTTACAGATAAACTACGGTTATTTACATGCCTACTCGCTAAATAACATGAATAACATTAAAAATTTCATGGGTGTGTAGCTAATACTTAAGCTATAACAAAGACAGATTGAGACTAACTGCAAAGACCTGTGCAGCCTTGTGGTTCTTTAATTTGTTGTTACTGCCCTAGATAAGATACCCCGTAGTATTTATGTAGAGCCCTATACATCCATATACATCCACCATCTTTCTTCCTGCTACATCAAAGTTGCAGTAACCCCAAATATACACACCCAATATATTACACCCCTTGTGGGGCACAGTATCCTGGTTGTAAATTCATTCCCCTCCTTCACTGGTCTGCAAAGTTTTGGAAATGTTTCAGCTCTCCACAAACAAATCATCATTCCAGTTTCTGGTTATTTATGCCCTTGCAGACATAAAATAATACAATAACAAATTTTGGTTGAGATCAGTGCCCTTGACAGTGATCACTTTTAAATATGGCCATGCATCTGTCTACTGCACAATAATACTTAGATGTCCAGATACCCTGGTCACCTAACATTATACCATATAGCAGACATAAATATGATTTATTTTTCATCTGGCCTTTAAAGACATTGGGTTGGCTGATAAGTCTGGACACTAGAGGTGTTTCTGTTATTACACCTACCTTCACTGATACAAACGGAGCAGACAAAATAACAAAAATACCTCTCAATATAACACAACACAGTTCAGTGGCATCACAAACTAGCCAGAAAAAATATCACACAGCTGAAATAACTGAGTAACCGGGGGTATATCCACTGCCTGGCCAAAGCCACACACTAATATTTCTTGGACTGCCTTTTGCTTTGATTACAGCACGCATTAGCAATGGCATTGTTTCAATAAACGTATGCTGTGTCACCACAAGAGTCGAGACTTGCAGTAATTTCTCACCAAGATCTTGTATTGATGATGGGATTGGACTACTGCATAGTCATATCCAGCACATTTCATAGACCCTCAGTGGGGTTAAGATCTGGACTCTGTGTTCCCATGTGAAACGTGTTAATTGATAATTTATTGAAGTAATTATCCATTAGAAGGATCTTATGTATTTGCTTAGTAAAAATCAGGTAGGTTTTTTTGGCTAGGCAGTGTATGCTGATTCTAGGTCTAATGAATGTGGCTTCAGTGAATTTAGACTGTGATCCTGTAAAACTGAAAACTTTGGTACCCTGGCATCTGACATACAATATACAGGTTAATTATTGGTTTAAAATCTTTAACAAAACTTATTTGAAATGCTGTAATTAAATTTTACATGGATAAAACATGTTGGCAATTTTGCCCATATATCTACACTCAGTAGCACATCATAAGAAAAAGAAAACATGTTTTAGAAATGTTCAGAAGAAGCTCTTTGAAACAACTGTGCCTGCAGACCCGCTATCTAATTTCACTGCACTGAAACTGCTTTTCCTGAAAACTAAAAGTGTTCGCCCTGGCTAAACTGGCTTTTAATGGGAAAAGGACTGGATAACACCAGGCTGCATGACTTTTCTGACAGCAATATCACAGCCCACAACAGTGTAATATTTCTGAAACAGACATACACTGTGGCAGCAGTGCAGATTTCTCCACAGCATAGATTGCCAAACCTCTGAATCAGAGTTCCTCATTGTTGCTTCATTCCGACATGCTGCTCCTCGCCCGTTACAGCCTGCCCAACAGCAGCAGCAGGAATGTGCTCTGTTCTCCACAAAAGTGTGTTATCATCGACAACTTCTGCTAAACAAAGCCAAGGTACAACTTCTATGTTCAGCATTATTGGTATGTTAAACCCCAAAATGTAAATGCATGACATATTTATGATATGTATTCATTTTAATAAAATTGTTTGTTTTTTTCTATTAATTTAAAAATTAAAATTAAATGTTACTAGAAAAAGTTGTCAGTTAATATTTAGGTGCCACTAAATTTGCAGGATTGAAATAACTGATTAGTTGATCCTAGAAAAGTGTTGAAAATATGAGAGCTTCAGTTTTTTTACAAGTTAGAGTGCTACCTTTTGTCTTTGTATAATCTAAATTTGTTGAATCCATCACAGCCTCTAAGAATCTACATTTTCAAAGATTTATCACTGAATTAATGAAATACTACTAAGCCCAATGACTTTAAACTAAAATGTTAAGCCGTGAAAAGTTAATTTACAGCTTTAATGCAGAAATATATTTAGATTTAATGCAGGCTTTTATATTAGTCTGTAGCTTTTTAAGCATTCAAGGCCCTGATGCCTTCAGATGCATGAACAACAACACATCAGAACAGCAGCCATGACAAGGATGACATGTTACGTAAATCTCATCTCACTCCCAACTGATCCAGCTAAACTCAGACTAGTCTATGGTGTCACCACAATTTAATATCTCCATTACTGTGTTTTGTCAAATGGTGGTGGGAACAGGCCCACACATATTCCTTCAGCACACAGGTATATTATTCTGCACACATACACACAAACTTACACACACACACACACACACACACACACAAACAATTCCACAGAAAGAGATTGATGTCAGTGTGTTTGTTTTCTTCCATTTTATATCCCAAATGATTATCTGAAAATTTCTACTAAAAACAATAATTATGTCCCTCTCCACTGTGGGTCACATAAACATGCATTTTCAGCTAATTGACTTAACAAATTCCCCTAATTCATAAACATCTGAATTTAGTCATCCATAATAATGAAGATGATGTTAGTTACAGATTACAAAACCACACACACACACCTGGTGCAGAGTTATATTAGAGATTTAAGGCACATAAACGTTCAGTTATCTGTGTGGCAGGCTATTGTAGCTGCCATAGCTGATACACATGACAGATGAGAAGGCAGTAAGTCAAACTATATATCACACCTACCAGCTTGATCATCAGTAATAAATGTTTACTGTCACTCACTCTGTGGCTCCGGTGCCGTTAATAGTGTTTCCATCGGGGATGGGGTTGAGTTGGATCGGCTCTGGCTTCCTTCTCTTCTGCATGTTACTCACAGGAAACACAAGAACTACAGCGACAGGGATGAAAACCAGAGGAAAAAACACCAGCTCTGACGCCAAAGGATTTCAGTCAGGCTGATCGACAGAGGCTAAGAAGAAACTGAGAGGCGTTGTCATGAGCTGGAGAGGCAAGAGGACTGATATTCTTCTTGTTAATGGGTGGATGTCAATGATCCGGGAGATGAAACGTCACAAAAATATTTACACTCGTCTTCCGGACCTCATGGCTGTGCTGATAGCGCCTCCTCTGCTGGTGATGAGCGGTGTTACACAAACGGCACTGTCAGGTTCAACCACAGCTGGGAGCAGGGCAGATGTGACAGAAGCAGGACAAAATCACTACTAGTAAAAGTGCAAGCACTTGCCTAAAAAAGCACTTCACCCCTTCAAAAAGTTTACTCAAATTGTAGTAGGTTACTAAGAACATGCTGTGAAATGTACTTTAAATACAAATACATATAAATACTTGAATTCTCTGACCAGCAAACAAACTAACAAATAAACTGGCATGTCAAACAAACAAAGTATTTTAAAAGCCATTGAACCTGATGATGTTGGGAACATGAAATGCAAATCTAGTCTTGTTTCACATGTCCTTCTAAATTCTAAAATATCGAGGCCTTGATGAGGTTAATTGATGTACAGATGCAAGGACAACTGCAAAAACCTTGTTTCAGAGAAATACTTTAACAATTGTTTCTATTAAGAAATGTAACCTTCATTTAGTGGCAGTACAACATTTAGTGGAGCTGCATGAAGCTGACACACTGTACTTTGAAGATGAAAAGCAAAACAAAAGAAAGACCCAATATTATGCCATCAGAACAGAGCATGTTCCAGCAGGAGAACATCATCAACTGGAGATTGCTGAAGGAAAACATAAAGACTGATGCTAAATATTTTTCAACAAGAAAATACAAATGTGAAATCTTTAATATTTATAAATAGTCATTTTTGACTCTCTCGTAGTAGCATTTGCCTTTGTATCACACTAAACAG